>JAQGAD010000668.1:0-31262 GCA_034696625.1 Isotomurus palustris
TACCTTAATTTTAAAGTAAATCGAAATTTGATTTCCGAGACTTGTGTAGAATCGCTTTTACTATTACACGATGGAACTGAAGTTGTTTTAGAAGAAACTGCATCCGATACAGGACTTAAACAAAAGTGTTTCATAAGTCTTGGTTCACCCTTGGTAAGTCGCAGAAAGCAGAAAATGATTAAAACAAGATAATTAAAATTTGCAATGACAGAAAACGCTGCTGTAGTAGCTTAGCTAAAGGCGTGTTTTTACTTCGTGGATCTTCAAGTAAACCCATCATCAATAGGATATTGTGAGATCATGAGATTAAGCAGTGTGGTAAGCAGCATTACCAGTAATCTCTCAGATTAATTTTAGCTGATACAAAATTGTTTCAAATATTCCTATACATTTTTTACATTATAGAAGCTTCAGAAGCATCGGCAAAGGTTAATATGGCTGATAATACTGGTAAAACTAATAGACTTCAAGTCAAAAGCATAATGACAACGAGAACACGCACAATGAATGGTATTTGTTTATCTCATGCAATCTGCAACACGATTTTCTGCAACTTGCAAAAAGTTTATCTAATCGGAAGTCATATTCTGAAAGCCAAAAGCTCACAATTCAACTTTGGTGAACAAGCAGTAGCAACAGTACAAACTTACAAACTATGTACAAAACGAGTATAGTAGCACTATAGTAATTCTTTCACTTAATTCCGTACTTCAGTTTTTGTTATTTTTGGATCAAATTTATAACTCTAGTTGCTGTAAAACGATTTTAAAGAACTCCCATGCTACCGTTGTATTAATATGAAATTACATTGAATGTTCTTAATCCCCTAAAAACAAGTTGATATCACGCAGGGGTTCATGTTTTGTGCTGATTATTAGAGATTTGGCAACTGTTTTCTCCTTTCACGAATATAAAGTTGGTAGTGCCTCATTCTAAAATCTAAACTACGATATTGTAGTTTTGGTTTCCTGAAATGTTTAAATGCATTATGGATATGCTTGTTTGCTCCAGCCAAGGCACGAAATTGAGTGCTTAGCAGATAGAAGATACAACACACGAGACACGACGTGGAGTCGATGCCTCTCTTGTTTGCTAAAATTAAAGTCAACTAAGTCATTCATGAGATTCATCATCTGAACTTTCTCTTCGCACGAAAACATATCTCCCTATACGTAGGAATGAAGGAAGGCCAATGAATTTATTACAAAACTACACACTATCATCCCCAGACGATACATCACTTATCTAGACATCCCACAATACACTCCAGGCTACAGCTGCACACATGTCTATACAGTCAGCATAGAATAATAGAACTTTATGGAACACTAAGAGTAGAACGCTGGCGTATGTTTTCTAATCGGATTTTCGAACTAGGAAACACACGGGTAGAGATGAGATTCGACGGGGGAGAATGTAGGCTTCACCTAAATAATGGATTTTCTATCTAACACGCTGATTCTCAGCACAATCTGATTTGATCTTGTGGTGCATTACTTCATCATGCCTACAGCTCCGTCATCCTAATTCACCACAATTCTACACATTATTCCATATCAATGAGACCTTACAAAAACCGGGGCTAACTGAGCTGGCAAATTGTGCAAGTCGGGCATATCCCACACAGCCCTAATCATACGATCCATCAACTTAACTGTACGAAAGAAGAGAATGAGTACGGGAACAGGAAATTCGCAAGAAAAGTTGAGACACACGAAATTTTAGGAAAGCTGGGTTTGCGAATTCCGAATGTTTTTGCGATCCTCGTCGTGAGCTCAGAAAGCGTTCCTTCACTCTGACTTTGTTCAGTCACGAGCGACTACCTCCAGTTGGGCCAACCCTTTCACTCTTCTCATCCACTCCCGTATGGTCTAGTGGCTAGGATAGCTGGCTCTCACCCAGCAGGCCCGGGTTCGATTCCCGGTACGGGAAATATTTTTGCACATTTGGATGCCTTTCGTTTTGGAAAGAGACACCTCTTCAATTGTAGCAATGCTTGAACTATACAATTGACCTCCCGATAAGATGCTGATGCCATACGTCAACAGATGACTAAGCTATCATCGCAGATACAGCATTTGTTACGAGATATTCATAAAGGACTAGAATGAGATAAAATTGACATTCATTTTTTAGTTCACGGCATTTATGAAAACATGCCGTGTGTTTGAATTCGCAGGTGCCAAAAGGATATTCAATATTGCATAAAGCTTAGGTATACGAGACATTCTGGCGTTAAAAAATGGGAACAACATTTAAGGTAAACTGATGAACCTGAAAATGCCTGACGTTACTTATAAAATTTTGCTACTATTCTATCGTCTAGATTGCATACTGAGCAATTGTGCCCTAGGTTGGAATTCGGTTTTAGCCCGCAGATAAACATAATAAATGTAACTACACTACACATAAGTTTTGACTGTCTTGGCTAAACCCGACTTCTCTTATGGAGTCGTAAATTTATCCAATAGACACTTAACTTACACACAGATGTAAGGATTTACGACTCCCTGGTTTGATATAATCAGAGCAATTAAACTCACGTATATCCTGGCATTCAAGAGAGACTTGAGTAATTTACTGGCAATGAATGTTCAGTTCATTCCAGAAGGCAGTATTACAGAAGAAAATTTTATTATACTCCTGTGCTCTACTTGCGATTCCTCTCGTGAGGAAGATTTTCATTCTAACTCACTGTCCAAGAAATAATTTAGTTGATTGTAGCCTATTGACTACGCAGCTTAAATAAAATCGTATTTTAACATCAACTGTTCTGGAAGCCTGGAGGTTTTTCTGGATGCAAATTATAGCCTATTCTGGTCTCAGTTTCTTGCTTCATAGATACGAACGACTTACAATACGAATTGATTTGGGTAACTGCATCACACAATTGAGGAACTGGACAGGATAGTTTCAGTCTTACACTCTCAATTCAATTTTTTTGTTAATCGTTTTACTTGGTAAATCTTCAATAGATCATTTATGTGATACGTATGCAAGTGATGCGAGTCTCGATCTAGTCTTGGCCATAATATTATAAGTAATGCCATAATGCTCATAGGATAACCCTATGCTAAACAAATTGCACCATCTTGTTTAGCCTTCATACACAAGTGAAACAAGTGGCATACTATAACTCCACAATGCAATGTCTGTAATCAATGTAGAATGACAGTATCCTGTTAACATCTCTTCATTCTCAAAGTATTCAAAGTCTCAATAGTGCCAGTAGTATTTTTAGAATCCATAACATTTGATCCCGTTGAAGTATTCTCACAAATTGGAAATTGAAGCATCTCGTGAGCACTGATTGTGAGTATTTACTGCTGTATTTTACCATTCACAGTGTGCAACGTCTGACGTATAATTGTATAATTCATTATTCGAAAGTTAGCTTTCATTATGCACATGAGAGAACCACAGATAACTGGAATGGTTGCTCGAGCAGGACATCGGTAAAGGTACAGCACAAAGCAATTTCTGCACAATAATGCTCAATAAGGGTTTCGTAATTATCGTAATGTGTAGTAGAATGCAGACTGCACCTCAGAAAGGATAAAATTAAGGCTCTTGCAAACAACATAGAAAAAGTAAACGCATTCAATCGAGAGTATTTAACAAGATTTCTGTTGAGAATTGTCGAACTACCGAACAGGTACACAGTTCTAAGTGTTCCAACAACAAAAGAAAGTATAGTACATGCAAGGGAGTTCGAGTGGAAGTATAAGACAAACAAATATGTTACACATTACATATACATCTTGCATACTGTACACATACGCAGATCGTAGGTGTATTAGATATACACTTATTTCTCAATTCTGCAGTGTTGTTTTTTTGAATTATAGGTTTGATGAAGTAGTGAAAGAAATGTGAGGAAACTCTGGATCCACTGTTGACTGTGTGAAAGCTAAAAGGATTAGAGAAGAAAGTTAGAATCTGTTGCTGGTGCAGCAGAGCTGCAGTTTGTGAAGCCACTGAAGGAGGTCGGATGGGAATACGAAGATCATGAAGAAACTACGGAGAAGTGATATTGGTTTCCTTTTGACCGTCTTTATGGTCATTGGAGTGAAACTTGCGGAAGGAAGAAATTTTTGTCCAACAAATTTATCTCCAAAATGCACATGCTCTGTCAAAAGCAAAGGGTTGGTAATAATTTGCGAGAAGGCCAGCATGGAGGACATAAAGGCGAACATGAAAATCCTGAAGGAGTTATCTGGAGCTGTCATACAGTATTTGACCCTGCGACAGACAGATATGCCCAAAATTACAGACTACGTTTTCATGGGTAAGCTGGAATCTTTTTCCCCTCGGTCTGTGACAGTAACAAAATATTGTTTCCCCTGAGGGAGTCGAGTTTTGTCAACAGGATATGTACGATGAAACGGATATGTTATTTTTCTCAGGGCTGGACATTCGTCATCTGATCGTGAGCAATACGAATCTAGCTATTTTAGAGGATCATTCGTTAAGTGCTTTGGCAAGCAAATTGGAAATATTGGATTTATCACAAAACTGGATTCATTTAGTCCCAACGAAAGCTATTCGACACTTAAGCAGCACTCGACTCCTCACACTTAATCATAACAATATTACATCGTTGAATGCAGGAGCGTTTGAAGGCATGCTGACACTAGAAAGGCTTTCTCTTTACGCCAATGCTATTAACAACATCGACCCAAATGCTTTCCGAGGACTAGAGTAAGCATAATATAATCTATTAGGGAACTGTTGCCCAACCACACAATATCCATGTTCTAATTGAATTTTCCTTGTCCGTTTCTTAACTTAGTAAATTAACCTATCTGAACTTGGGATCCAATCACCTTCAGCGGGTGCCTATCACGGCAATCGCCAAGTTACCGAAGTTGGTGAGTTTGGAGCTACAAGAGAATAGAATCCAATCCCTTTCCGAAAATGACTTTGCGGGTAAGTTTTACTGTTTAAGGAAAATCCTCAAGAGGAATGAGGAAGCTAAACATGGCATGTCGTTGGCCTAATGTTACTCGAGGGAGGCTACATATGTTCCTCCTGTGGATTCTAAAAACTCTTTGTGGGTAGGTTTATCGAATTTGGACTCGCTGAAGCTGGGTCACAACCAGATATCAGTACTCGGTCCAAACGTCTTCAAGAATCTACCTCGAATAAATTATCTTGAGCTTGAATCAAATAGAATCAGTAAAGTGGATGATTCAGCTTTCCGAGGTTTAGAAGGTGAGTACGTGTCTCTTCAATTTAAATAATCCGAGAAATGATAGAGTTAATCGTGTCGCAGCAAACGAATGATTTGCTTCAAAAGTTTTCGAGGGACGAATTTACTCCTTTGCTTTTTGCAGGTTTTGCTTTAATACCTACTTTAGTACTGTAAATAAGTTCGTCTTGTGATAAACTTTCACACAACTGCCGAAAAAGTCACGAAGGTTTTTCATTTGTTTAATTGCAGAAAAGTTGGAGTGGCTTAAAATGGGCCACAACCAAATCAGAGAGGTGCCGTCTACTGCGTTAAAAAACATGCATCGACTTCGGGAATTCGATTTCAAGGCAAACAATATAACTGAAATTAAAGAAGATGCTTTTGATGGTTTCGGGCGTACTATCAAATTTCTGTATTTGAATAACAACAGGTGGGTTGCTTCTAAATTCTATCCTATACCGTATATATATCTAATTGTAACACTACACGATAAAAGTCTGTACACAATGCCAACTTCGTTAAATAAACGAAAGTGAGGGACAGTGTATATCATTACCAGTGGCAGAGGAACGTACGCTTATAATTGGGTATCAAAATACAAGGAAATCATTCGATTCATACCATACACAATTGTTTTCCTGACTGATTGTGAGTAGATAATCCTACGTATAGTAAACCAATAACCAATTTACAAGTCACTTTTCTTTGCGGTGGTATTGGCGCATGAAAAGTGAAAGCACGCAGCCATCAAGCATCGCTTTCTGCTAGTAAATCAAGCCACTTTGAATTTTACATCTGCATTATTGAAATCGAAATACATCCTGGTGAAACGAAAGATAATATTTCCATTATTTCCTTACACGATTTCAACATTGTATCTATCGTATATTTTCAGGATTGAGACGCTTCCCATGGCAGTTTTCGCAGAAATGCACTCCCTAGAGACGATTTCCTTGGCCAATAATCAAGTGAAGTATATGCCACGCGACACATTCCAGCCTATCATTGAGACAGTACAAGTCATTGATGTTCATGGTAAGGTGTATCCATTGTATATAACTCTTTCTGGACTGTTCATTCCGGACTCTACGCTTAGTAATATGATCTAGTAAATACGTTTGCATTATACGACGTCCATAAACTCATTTGAGATGTTTCGAAAGTCAGTACCTTCATTTCCAAGAGTTAGAATATTAGTGCACGAACTGGAGACTACGTTCACATAGCCAACTGAGATGAATTTTTTATTCGTTTAGCTACAAATTTGTAGATTTTATTACACAAACACCGAACTCTTCTTTTATGTTTGGAGAGAAGCAATCTATTCGAAAGCTATGTAGCTGTGTCAGTGAAGACAGTCCAGATAGTCCAGAAGCTCATCCTGAGAACGAGAACTTACTTTTCTTCGATTTTTCTGTTCTACAATCTACAACTTTATAAATAAATTCGATTTCGTGTAGATGCACGGCCTAGGTCTATAGTATCTACAAAATAAATACACTATTTTTACAAGAATTGTGCCAACCTATTTCACAGTTTCCAAATCCCCTTAAGATATCAAGTCAACCTGCAGTTGATGATGCTCACATTGCCTTTCCGTCAAGAAACAACAGCTCCGTAAAAACAAGCCTGAATGTTTGTTATTTCAGGTAATCGATTGACTTGTGATTGTAACCTATTGTGGTACAAGCAGTGGCTCCAAAAGGCGTTGCAGGTGAATCATGACAAGGTTCGGGAAATCGTATTGAAAACCCATTGCTGGACGAAAACCCCAAAACACGAATTTGAAGTTACTAAAGTAAGTCTCAGTAAAGAAGCTATAAAACTATAATGACTATAATCATTATAATCAGTCCTGTCGCTCAGATGCATGCAACACGTGTACCACTGAAATAATAATTAGCTAATCATAGTCAGGAAAGAACTACAGCAGTAATCGTTAATTTCACTGCTTATATTCAATCAAGTGAGGTAATCAGCTCGAGTCTTTTAGGCTGGATCAAGTTTCAGCCTAGTCTGCCTCACTAATTAGATAAAACATTGGATATACGTAGAAATAGAAGTGCATGAGCAGAAATGAGTAGTTTCCTTTTCCCTTTATTAAAGCTAGGGGCAAACTTGTAACTGAAGGTTGAAAAGTTATGGGGAGATCTCAGGCAGTTAAACTTATACGCAGAGCAGAAAGATATTCAGCACAAGGAAATTTAAGGATCGGTCTGTGATCTCGGAATGACATGAAGTTCAGAGAGAGAGTTGCGAGTCAGTGTGATTAGATTGGTCGTCTAGGCGGAGAGAGATTTCCACAAATCTAACCACTCACGACTGAACGGAAGTAAAGTCCAAAATTTCATTTCACTTTCCATTCCGTCTGAATTCACATTATATAATACGCATATACATACACAGTACAGTATATACTCTCTCTCTCTTATTTCAGTAACCTTCTGCGCTTTTCCATGAGCCATGCTTCCACTAAAATTCTGTCCTCCGGATGGAAGCATTTGGCACCGCACCACTAACCAGTAGAAACCCACATCGATAAAGGCCATACAAAAATACTTTCCTATTCCCAACTCCCAACTACTCAATCAATTTCCTCTCGGAATCGAACCAGCCACGTTTCTTTCTCACTAAAAACCTTTGCTTTTAAGAGTTTCAAGTACATTTTGGATGAAAAGAGGTAACATAATACCCAACTAATTCCACGCAGAACTGCGAATCAACTTTGTGGGATGAGTATAACAAGCTGGTGCTCTACAACATGCATGATTCTATTAATCTTTGCTCACTCGTTTGTCGTTTGCCATTTTAACATATTAATCCACTAGAAAAGTAGAAACTAGGGCAAACTTACAGCCATGCTGCATCATACGTATACCTCAAACAAACAAAAATTAGCATACAATTGAACTCCTCTGTTCGAAACATAATAATAATAATATTGCCTGAAGTATTTTATAATTCCCAACTAAACATTTATGTCTATTTCAATTATATCGAGAGCCACGCATCCAGCACTAATAAATGCCTGTCGTAAACTGCCATGCGTCATGTGCCAAAGGATTGGGATTTTGGGATAGTTGACAGAAGAAATTAAAATGCACTTTACCTTAAGTTGAAATATTATTTTCACAGAATGACAATCTATTAAGCGGCTATCGATTAATAAAGGAAATAAGGCTGAGTTGCTAATGTACAGTTTAATGAATATGATTGCAAGTTGATAAAAACAATTTACATCCCCATTATATACGTGGCAGCCCAATAATATGATAAATAACTATAGCCATGCGAATGTCTATATATAGTTTGACTAAACATAATGCATCAGCCATGACGCAAACAATATTTCGAAATGCTGTGCTCCATTTTCTTAAGCATCGATCCAAAATTAGATAATTCATTCTAAAGCCCAGCCATTATCAGCACACCGCAGAGGATTTTCCAAGAGTCTCAGATCATAAATATAATAATGATGCTTCTTGTTTAATATTTCAGGCTCCAATAGAGAAGTCGTGTCCAACAGATTCCAGCACCACAATGATCACAGGAGGAGGGATTGTGATTTTGCTTTCCACTATGTTGTTTTTCGTCTAATCTCCACCACTCCAATTTACAATTCATCTTAGCTCCAAGACGCGATGAGAGCAAGTTGGAATCTTTACTATTCATTTCATCTCCGGGTTTAGCTACCTAATAGCATGAACACCATCCATTAACCCAGAGAAGATTATCAGATGCGTGTATATTTTCATCAAAATCCTTTTCCGATTTCAGTTCATCTTGCAAACACGTTGCAAGTATAATTAACTACGAAAAGATCCTTCTATCGTGTGTAAAAATAACAATCAGGATCGGTGTGGTAATGATTGTTCAATAAGAAAATGCAAAATTCAGGTTCACGTTCCACATGCTGAGCAGTAAAGTTATGTACCCAGAAGAATGCAAAAATGTCTCTCAGGCGTGAAGAGATTATACATATTTCTCCGCCACAATCCCCTTAACGTAAACTTCTCATCGGAAGAAAGTCAGCGTGTCAATTCAGCTTCACAAAGAGACATGTAAGATATTCTACCATTAAACTGAATTGCACTCAATGCGTGGGGAATGAAATGGAATCCAAACCACACTCCACCAGCCTCAACATATCATCCAACTCTTCGGAAACCATTAATCAACATGTAAGAAAGTTAACGTTACTAGAAAAGTATCATCAGGTAGAAATTCCGTAGTAAATGAATCTTAGAAATAGGTCAGCAGTCATTCCTAGGTGTTAATTACAACATAGTCTACTTGAAAACTTATAGGAAATGTGAGGATGCATATAGTCGTAGATGTAAACGAAACGACAACTTTCTAGTAGATGAGTAGATTGATGCAAATGATTGACGAGACAATGTCCAACGAAATGCTGATCAATTATTAATGGACTCATATTTTACCTTAAGCATGATATCTTGTCTTTCCTATTTAAATTTATGTTTTAGTATGTGTTGATATAGCAGGTCTAACAAATTTTGGGCATCGTTTTGTGTGTTCCAGTAAGTAATGCACATTTAAATTTCACATCGAGTTCGCCTATTTTTGCAATATATTTTTGATTCGAACCAGTACTGGAAAAATTAGGGCTGCAATTCGATTTCGAAGCCTAACCAGTGCTAATAGCAACTTTTCTTTTTCATGCGTTGCAACTTCAGAGCATACACATGGTAAAATAGACAGATTCTTTGCACAGTAATTTTGAAAATACTGGTCTCAATATACATTGATATATCAATCGAAAAAAACGAAAGGTTTTCAGAATGTTTGACTTTAGAGAAGTCGCTGAAACTGTCTGTGTAGAAATTGCAACTAGAGAAATATGTAAGTTTTTCAACCTGTTGTAAACATGTACAAGGTGTTCACTGTTGTGTCTCTTTTTCATCCAAAATATTGTGCTAACCAAGTTCAGTTTTAACTTTTCTCCTGATGTAATCAATATTAATTAAATGCTAAATCGTAATACAATGCATGGGAAAGTTCAATTTGTGAGTGAATACATTACACATTTAGATTTGCACAGACAAATAGCTTTTTAAAGTAATGGTTTCTTTTATATTACCAAATTGAGAACAAATATTGGCGAAATGGAAGCATTCTATTAAGGAACACATGCTAAGTTTGATAAAACTGCATGTAAGATAAATGGTTGTAGTAGATTAAGATGAGTCTTAAGGAAACCAATGTGATAGGTAAAGAGCCAATAGTTTACGTAGCACCAACATAATAGCGATTCATTTATCTATTTTTATACCAAAGGGCGTATTCATGTAAGGTCGTTGTCTACCGGTTGGTGCTACGAAGACTACTCTCGCAAACCCTGATTACAAAATTTAATTGATGAATCTTAAGGCGAACGCTTGGGTGAAAAGTTCGTGTGTGCTTTCTCCCAAATCTGCAACCGTCTATAAATGAACTTACGCCTATAATTAGTTTCTCTGATTCTAACTACTCCTTCCTTCTCATGCACTGACCATACTAATGCATATCATGAAAGTAATGTCAATTGTATGTACCTTCATTCTTTATGACTAGTTTAATTAAGTATCTTTCTACTAGGCTAATTGTTACACATTTTTAATGTAACGCTTTGATCGGGCATTACTTAGACTAATTACTTGCTGGAAGTATCTTATTCTACTTTAGGATACTATTTACGTTGCCTACAATAGTTGGTATAAAGCCTTTGATGTCATTGTAGTGGCTACCTACTTAAAGTGGAATTAATAAAGAAAACTTTCATTTGGAATTTGTGTGACACCTACAGGCTAGACCTCCTTTTCATAAACAGCTTATCACAAGAAGAACTTCAGTCTTCAGATCGGAAATGAGAAACTCTGACTCATGTACAGGAAGATGAGCGGTCTCATTGTACCCTTTGACCTTTCGATTTGATTTCAAGATAACGAATATCATGGTTGACAGCAGGCAGTGTATAGATGTACGACATTTCTGGTATGCGACGTGATATGCAATATTGGTGGAATACAGCCATATTATTGTACTATGAACCGACTCAAGCGTCAAGCCGGTTAGATCAGATCTGTGTTTCTAAATATTACAAGAGTTAGTCATTTAGTATTTATAGAATACCTTTGAACGTGAACGTCGGATGGGTGAAGACTTCCACAGTACTCAAACTATCTCTCTGATCTGTGTTCTTGGTAAAATTGACCCCGCTGAACAGGAGAATTCCATCAGTTACCGTCTCAATTCCCTTTCCAATTTCCTTAGTGGCATTATTTTTGCTAATGTCTTTTGGAGTCTTAGGACAATTCAGTTGAGTTGCATACGGCGAGTTCTTACAATTTCTAAATAAAGAAAAATATACAAATTTTAGTTTTGTGCTTCCCTAATTCGGACAATTAATTGATGCATCATACTGGGCATAAGTTTTCTTGAAGTTTCCAGCAGATCCCTTCCAATTCCATTCCTCATCAATATTCCACCTGTCTCCCGATCTTTGTGATGTTTTCGATTGAGTTTCCCCACTTTCGCTCTCCTCACTTTCCTCATTCTTCATTGAAGTCCATCCAACGTTCATTCGATGATAAACACCGAAGTTTGACTCCAAGTTAGAGTAATAAATACAGAGCATCTTTGCAAGTCTGGATCCTGGCAGAGTATCTTCACATTTCCAAGGACCTATCGGACGCCTCACTTGGAGCTCTGGGGCCACATGCACATGTTTGTTCTTCGAACACGACACCGGTGGGAACCAAGCAGCTTGCGAAAATGAATTTTGGGGAACCGGGCATTCCTACATGAAAACCATCATTTTAAGCTTTAACAATTTAAAAACAACCTCACACCTCTGCATAATTTAACATTCCCGTAGTCACCATGACATGACACATACCAACTGGCAGTAGCAGCACTCCATGTCACACGTCGAACTATCCATGGCGCAAGGACACTTGGGTTGCAGCCATTCGTAATCTTCAACAGTGTGGTTCAGGATCCGTCCCTTCGAACTCACAGGTTTGACTTTAAACAACAAAGTTTCCCCATCCCCCCGACTCCCCACGCCGAAGGCCCCCCAGCCCAGAATGAATATTATGATGAGGAAAACACACGAAGTCGTCATTGTGTTTAAGCGGCTTTAGTTTTAATTTCCACAATTAATTAAACTGAAAGCTAACTGAAAATATTAAATCTCCGACAGAACGACGGCAGCTTGTAAACAGCACCGAGAAAAAGCAAGTCAACTGAAAGTGGACAGAAGTGAGAAGTGAGAAAGTTTGGCAGTCATCGCCTTTCCCTCCTTCGGTTGTTGTCCTCCTCGCGTCTCCTGGCAACCTTCCTCCACTTGCGAATCACGACGACCCTTGGTTTTGCTGAAATGCTTGTTTCGAAAATCAAGTGAAATTAGGAAAACTACATGTACGAGTTGTGGGTTTTTGAAAAAGGTCAAGTTTATTCGGAAATTTCGGGTATTTCGGGGAGGTTAGTATAGAGCTGCGGGCGGTTGACTAGAAGAGGAGGTGGTGGGGTGGTCAGGGCTGTGCTTTGATTTCTTTTTCTTCTTCTCCTTCTTCCGCTTTTTGCGCTCCTTCTCTTCGTCGTGCCGCTTCTGCTTTTTGTGTTTCTTCTCTGCTGCTGCAGCTAACTCTGCAGCGCTGCCCTCAGGCGCGGTAGTACCTGTTTCTCCAGGTTTCGTGTACTTGTGCTTCTTGTGTTTATGCCGTTTCTTAACTGGGGCTTGGTTAAGCACTCTGTACTGTTCGGGTAGCTGTGAATGGAATACAAAAGGTCAGATTAGGTCTTGGGACAGGTGTCATGAGGCGAGTGTAGAGATAGAACGAGACTTACGGGTCCGGGGTGCAGCCGGAATCCTGACAATTGCAGGGAGTTGAGGGAAAGTAATTCTTTACCGCCGATAGGAGGCTTGTCGATTACTGAGCGGAGAGAACTGTGCAAAAGAAGTGAGATAAGGTTAGAATTTTAGCAGTTACAGGATGATAAATTATGTTATACATTTTTAAGTGGGGTTATTTATGTGGGCGTTGCCTAACCTGTTATCGGAATGACCTGGGCTGTCAATTTGTCCGGGAAGGCTGGGCAAAAATGAAGAAAGTGTGTCCCGAACTTTTCTTCCACTAGACTTGTTGTACGAGTGTTCCAGGCCATAATGGGCCATAAGATTTGTAGCACCCGTTAGCTCGCTTTCAGCTTTAAACAAATTACAAATGTTTAAATATTAGCCTAGGAGTATAAGTCGTAGGGCCAAAAATGGCTCATAATCAAGGAGAGACATTAAAGCTTAGTTAGGCTTAGGCAGGAAGGCGTATTCAGACTTACGAGGAATTTCCTTCATTAAATAAAAAGGGCCGCTGATAATTGAAGGATTTTTGCCCAGTGAAATTGTAGCTTTAAGGGTGCCTGTCGAGTCCTGACGAGGTACGACAGGTGACCTCGAGCCTCTAGGAGACGACTTGGGCGAGTATTGGTCCATTTTGCGAAACTGGTCGCTCATCATTCCGCTCCAGCCCTCCAGCCCTTCTATGTCTACAAACAGTTAATGACCATTTAAAATATCTCCTGCTATCCCAACCCATTACAGAATTGCCGTTTTTAACTTGTACTTCACTTACTATATTAATACTTTGTATTTCCAAGAAATATATTACAGCTTTCGCTGCTGCGATTTTGTTCCGATTGCACCCACAAAATTTAGAACTCACACACGTAGGAGCTTTTATCGCTAGCTCTGCTTCAGAAATCACCCGAGCATCATATATACCTTATCTTATCACAAGGTGAACTAATATTCAGAATATTCTCATTTCCCTAAAATGCACTATAGTTCACTCGTCACTCTGATCACTGAATCACTTCGAAAGGGTTCCAGAGACAAAAATCGATATCGAATTCTGGAATAGCTGCACGAAACAGATTACACTGACAATTCCCTGGGAATAGTATTACTTTTTGATTGTAAACTCTCTGGAATAAAATAATAATAAATAATAATAATATATCTTGATCCAAATAAGATGTGGACTCACAACTCGCAGTATAATATGATCAGCAGAGACAGAGAGAGAGTTTTAAGAAGAACGCTCTTCATTATAACAGGCAGGGACGAAGGAGCATAGGCGGAACAGCGTAATTGCAACAGCGCAAAAGCCAGAAACGAACAGTACCATCGGGAGCCCGGACAGCCGCCACTGAAGACTATAATGCTTAAGTCAGGTAAGCTAGCTGGGTGGTCGGATTTCTTAAGTAAATCCCTCTTCAGGTTTCTCTTAAGCTGCTCTTGGACTTTGTTCCCCACTCACACGGATAACTTGATCGCATTTTCATGAATGTTATGCAGAATGCAGACTGGAAGTTGAATTTAAACTATAAAGGACACATCATTAATACATCAATTATTTTATTATTTCACATAAATTGTAACAATTTTGGTTGATATTTTTAGTAGAAGTTTGCTTATCGTTGTAACACCGGATGGATTGATTAAAGTTTATTGTGGCCATGCCACTTGTAAGAGCCATAGTACTTGAAATCATTGGCAGCGCACTTCTCATCAGACTCCTTTGGACCGCGGGATCCGTACCTAAGGTTAATTATTAAGTGACAGTTGGATTAGTTTCATAGAATAGAAAGACAAATGAGAATATTTAAGTCGTGTGTCACTTACGCATATGGAATAGGCTTGACTTTAGTCTCCTCGATGCTCTTCAGAAGAGGCGTGAAGATCCTCCAGGCTTCGGCTAATTCGTCAGATCGAACGAAGTGCATTTGGGTTCCACAGAAGACGTCCAAAATCAAGCGTTCATATGCATCCGGAAGCTTGATGTCCTAAATTGCAATAGAGTGGTGTGTCAGTTTTGGGGATATAATTAAGTATACATGGCCTGCAGTCTCGTTTTATCTTTAAAATGTCACCTTATAACGATTAGTGTAGGTTAGATCTAATTCAGTTTCTTCGATTTGGAAGCTGATTCCTGGAGTCTTGGTCATTACTTTCGCATACACTGCTTCACCAGGCTGGACGCGAATCACAAGTTCGTTTCGTTTAGCTTGTCCACTAAATATATCTCCAGGTACATCTTTGTACTGAACACGTATTTCCGCTTTTCTTTCATTGAGAGCTAAAATTCATAACAGAGCAGTAATTATACAGGTCAGTTTATTAACGAAATGACGATTACCGAAATTCTGGTTTTAGAAACCAAAATTCTGATTTCATAAGAATCCTAACCTTTTCCACAACGAAGAATGAATGGAACACCATCCCATCGCTCATTGTTGATGTTACACGCAGCCAATGCAAAGGTAGGAGTATTCGATTCAGCCGGTACAGACGGGTCATCTAAATATCCCTTCTGCTCTTCACCTTCTCCACTTGGATTGCCAATGTATTGACCCAAAACGACATCATCAAGTTTCAAAGGCTTCATGCACTTCAAAACTTTAACCTGTGTACAAAGCACCTCCGTTAGATATACTTCAAGTAGCGTTGTATGAATATTTATTTGTTATTCCTTGCCTTCTCATCTCGAATATCATCTGGGTGGGTAGATGCAGGTTTTTCCATAGCAAAAAGACAAAGAATCTGCAACAAATGATTCTGCATCACATCTCGGATAATACCAAATTCATCGAAATATCCTCCTCTTCCATAAGTCCCGAAAGGCTCCTTAAACGAGATCAATACTGAGGCAATACTTTCACGGTTCCAAGTGGGTCCGAAAATACGGTTTCCAAATCTAATGATATCGATAAACATCCTCCTTAAGTCTTAGAAAGGACAAGAGATATAAATGACAAGTGGTGTACAGACCGTAATGTCATTAAGTTTTGGACCATTTCCTTGCCAAGATAATGGTCTATACGGTAAATCTGTTCCTCTTTAAACAAAGAAGCCAAATGGTTGGAAAGTTGAGCCGATGAATCACTGTCTTTTCCAAACGGCTTCTCAATAATCACTCTCGTCCAACCCCTAATCAAACAGAAAGATCGCTTATTGATTAATTGCCTTGGACACAAGATGGATGAGAAAATGAATAAGTTGGACGTTCAGCTGAAAGTCACGATATCCAGAGTGATTGATAGCTACTGAATTAAACACTGCTATTTAATGTACCTTGATGCCATGCAAGTCGTCCGGATGTTGGTGGTTACCGGTTCGAAAACGGAGGGTGGAAGTGCCAAATAAAAGAGTCGATTTGCTGCCATGCTCTTTTCCTTCTTGGAAATCTCCTGGTTAAGCATTTCGAAATCTCGTCTAGCATCGTAAGCTCCAGCACAATACTCATTTGCTTGCCAGAAAGCTTCATAAGTGTCTTTTTCATCAGGTTGGACCTAGAAATTACGATTTGCGATTAACACAGGTTATTATTACTCGTGCCCCAGAATTGCAATATTTTGGGTTGCTTACTTTCATGTAAGGATCACACTTTTCCCTCAACTCAGCAACACTCATTTTTGATCGGGCATATCCCACGAAGTAGGTGTTATTAGGAAGCAAACCATCTCGGTACAACCACCAAAGAGTTGGATAGATCTTTTTCTTCGCCAAATCACCCTGGATAGCAGAATAAAATGTTTAATTATCAACCCGGTCACCCGTATTTTCCAAGCATTTTACTATCGTTCTTTCAGAATTGTAATATTTGACTTCTGCATGTTTATCTATACATTTGTGACTGGCATGGCATGAAATGCGATAAACTCTTAAGTAAGTCATTGGCAATACAAATATACATAATATCTCATTGGATATATCTCTAGACGTATACTATTTCTCGTTGAAACTCATTAAATTCCAACTCCTTGAATTACGTAATACAATGAACAAATCCTTCTTCACCTAAAAGGAACCGTTCCATACTCATCTTAATGAAATTGCTTTCCCTCAATTACTTCCCATCGTACTGCTCAGTGCTCATTCATGTGCAATTGCTACTCCGACCTTGAAGATTAAGTCAACTCATTCAAATAATGAATCTAGCTTCTCTTCATAACTCCAGGCTTTTTTTAATGCCTTTTTACAAGTGTAAGCGGAACAGACTCGGCTCTTACAGGTAAGATATACACAGTGAACCTAACCCTGATGTCGTCATGTCCATGCCATCATTAAACGTATCATTCCAGCTTTTCCACATAAAACCCTTCCGATACAAGGAAACTCGAGGTAAATCCTTACTTTACCATACCAACTATAAAATTACACAACGCGATGAGAAACGAGAAGATATCTCGCATCAAATATCTCAAGCACCGATTCCCACCACACAATCCTCCATAAGAAAAATTATGGCTTACCGACGCTCCCAAGACAGTGAACACGTGTGGAACACTATCAAGGTGCTCACTGCCGGCCGGTGCGTTTCCGTTTTGACATTTCAGTGATTGTCTTAACATTGCAAGGGCGTCTGTAAGTCCAAGCTCACCTATGGAAACAACCACAAAAAATAATTAACACGCGATGACATTTTCTTATCAATTGATCATTAATTCACACACTCCATGAACAGCCCATGTGTACAAATCACACACCTCAAGAACATAATGACGTAAACTTTGTCGTCACTTCCAATTAAGCCTACGGTTTTATAGTTTTATCACCCCACACAAGAACAACCACTCCTGACTGCAAAAGTCCTCCTGAATACAAATTATATTACAAATATAATATGCTCTCTCTCTGAATGTCGAATACCAACTTTCGAGTTTCAATTTTCATATGGTGCAACAGAGAAATTCTCCTCACACGTTATGACTTGTGCTACTTAAAACTTAACGATAATGCCGATTCGCTTCAGTTAAAACACTTTAATTATTTACACCCAAGCACTTATGACTTCGACAGCGCATTTCATACACTTCCATTCTGATGTATTACCATAGATGTATGCGGTTTTAACCGATGATGCCTCTACCTATACTGATTATTACTGCCATAAACTAATACACTGACACTAACTAACCAAACACTGGTAGTGTTGACAGTGTTGAGTGTGGTGGTCACCTCATGCATTTTTAATTGAAAGTGCCTTATCATGATATCGTCACTGTCATTTCACCTAGAGTGTAAAGTGGAAATGTCTAACTAAACTTATTAAACCGAATGCTATTTAACTTTTAACTGCAGCTCAGTAGCACTCATCAGTAAAATATAAATAATAATTCAGCCGTATCAGCAAATTTAGTGAATACCATTTAACCTCTAGCTATCGATTCCTCATCAAAAGTTCCCCAAATCTGAACCCGTCAAAATATAATAAGCTATTAATCAAAAATAAATTAATGCATATTTATGAAAACCCTTTTCACACAAAAACTAGTACTAGTATCAATGAAGATCAACCACCACAAGCAACACCACGACTAAACTGCAAACGCCAGTGCATAACGAGATAAACTCCTAAAACTGAAAACTTAACGAGCTATTGAAATACCTGAAGTAAGCTTTGAAAAGCAGACAAGCCCCCCTGAAGCGATAGGGCCTTAGTGTGAGTGGGGTCACACAGGTCAGGTCAAAAAAGGCACAAGGTCGCCACAGAAGATGCAGCAACACGTGGAGAAGCTGACGGAGGACGGAGTGGCGACTGGCTGAGAGGACGGCGAGGAAAAAAATGGGAAGTGATAAAAAAAGCAGGAAGGAAGGAAAAGGAGAGGGAACGTCTCAACTTGCCTCTCCTCTACTTTCTTTCCACGTGTGCAGCAGCGTCAATTAATTAGACTTTGGACAAATGTGTCCATGAAATCGCATGCAAATTGAAATTTCGAAATATACGCCGTAATTTCGAGGCTAATTAGTTTTGCTACTATTTACCTTTTGATAAGAAGTATGGGTTTGTTGGTAAACAAAGATCGGTTGATCTTCTGGAGTGTCAAGATGAGTAGTGTATCAATTAGAAAGTATCAACCGGTTTGTCCAGCAAAAGACACACACAGAGGCGAAAAATAAAATCTTTCTTTGAGAGACCCACAAAGCTTCAGGTGAGTCTTCGGTGTAATGAAAAAGTAAACTGAGGGGAGTCTCATGTAGAAACTACAAAAGTACAAACTAAGATGATGAATGCTGATGGACAGTGACCAGCGAAGTTATTTTTTGCTTGAAATAAGTGGTCTGGAGCGTCTTTGAAGGGGAATACCTGTTCTCACAATTCTGTTGTAAGTTACTTTCGTACTTCACAAGATTTCCCATAGTAATAAGGAGGAATATGTGAAGTTGCCGTGATGAAATAGTGTGGAAAGATGCTGTGAAGATGGCTTATCATTCTGCAATACCATTCGGAACAATTATTTCTGCCGGGGGTATAACCAACTATTCATTTACGTATGTGGTTGTGTGGTTTTGCAATTTGTAATTGCTTCGAGAGTTATGACGAAGAAGAGCTTGTGAAAGATTAGGTTGTATTGTTACAGCATCAGGAAAGTCGAGGATGGTAAGAGATTTTAGTGGTCTCATTCTGAAGGTCTTCAGCTGAGAGATATACAGGAAATTGTAGAATATTGTTCATATGTGTTAGTTTATTCAAATGGATATCAAAGAAGACGTAATCATGTCGGTTGGAGTTCCTACTTTAAACATGCACATACTCGACCTATTCAGTCTCACTTTAGCTGGAAATAGCTGGAACTTCATGGAGAAATATTAATAGGATGGAAGCAATAGTTTTCGCATCAAGTCATTTCAATAATTCGATATTCTGCATTGGAGAAGGAATAAGTGACGACGGACGAGGAAGTTAAATGTCGGAATTTAAGAAATTGACTGAAGTATTTACGAAGCTCGCTACTTTTAACAGAAATGTTCTGAGTCTTCATGAATCCATATTGCTCTTAGATTTGATTAAATTTTGATACTCCAGACTTTGAAAGCCTAGCACAGTACAAATCACAGACCTATAAGCTAAGTTATAAAGTATATAAGTTAAGCCAACTTCATTTTCATAATTCTTTCTCAGCCGTCTTAGTAAGAATATATTTTTGGAGTGAAAGAGCTTCACTTCACGCTGAAAACGAAATTAATAAAACCTTTCAGGCACAAATAGAGTCCCTAGTGCATAGTGGGAGAAACATATCACTTATCAAAGAATCATAAGGATGCTAGTAGTTCGCGAACGATTATAAAGTTGACTTATTATTGCATCTCCGATCCAACAGTATAAAGTTGTCCGTATTACTTTAGCATCTCTAGGGACAATGGCTTAACGTTAAAAAATCTGAGTTCTAAAAAATTCCGCGTGAAGCAATGTAACAAAAACTCACATATCCAGCCCACATTCCATCCCGGAAAAAATCTGGCTTGTATTTAATTTAATACGAGACATTGTCAGATTTCATTGAGATCGATCTATGGAGAAACTCCTCCGTTGCAATTTTCCTTCTTGAAGTATAATCATGTATGACAATGACAGACAGATGCCTACAAAAATAAAAATAACATAACTCGAAAAATAGTCTCAAGAAATAAGAATCTGTCTCTTCATTTTTTCTGTTTGCAGCCTGGCACTTGGATTGGGATGTACAGTTTCTGATGTGATGTATATAACCTAAAAACAATTTTATTGTCAAAAAGCTTTGTCTTGTTCAGATTTCTACTCATGTCCCACATAACACAGACACGCACTAAACAAGAACGAAACATTTTTTACATGTTAAATTCTGAAATTCTCCAACTGTCTTTCTTAGCAATCGTGGCATTGGTTTAAGTGCAACTAACGGTTTGCCCACTTTGATTAGGTAACTTATACATGGCTTGAGTTCCATTTATGTTTAAAATGTTGTTTAAAATTTGAATTAAGTACTTAACTAACTCTGTACATGTTTCAGTGTAGCAAATGAAGTAGTTTTACACAGCAAAACTTGCCATTGCAGTAATCAATTCTGAAATCACTAATGTGAAAGACATAAATGTAGCCAAAGATTCGACTTTGTTTGACATAATAGGATTAGAGAAGGTGTGTAAAGGAATCCAAATGCTTTCTTTAAGTGTTGATTCTTTTTTGCGATTCTGCAAAGCCTTGTCTTCTGATGAAGAGACCGGTAGAAGACTGCCCTTCATCTATTGCAAACGAGTTTCTCCGGTGTGGTGTGTCTTAATTCTATTCTTTTAACTGAAGAATGCATGATAAAGCTTAATTCAGAATACCTGTGTAATAAATTATAGAGATTTCATCTCTACAAGTCACAAGATTACGCCTTATTTTATGGTCTTAATATTGAGTTCGTTTTAAAAATTAAATACAGCAATTCCCATTAAAGTTTTATGCTTGTTTACTTCGCAAGTTGCATTCTAACATTGAAGTATTCTATCGATACGGAACACACGGTTGCAAAAATGCAAATTGCGGATATTAATCATTCCTGAGATCCACATGCAGATTTTTTTGCTCAGCTGTAGAAGACTCTGATTCTTGTGACGGTAACTTGAGACACAACGAGTGGTCTGGTTTACCAAGTTCCGCAGGAGTTGTGGACTTGGAAGAGAGGGAATTCGCGTTACGAACATAATACAGAGTGAATAAGAATGAATGTTAAAGCTAAAAATCTTCGTATGAAAAGAAGATAATGAACTATAAACTGTTTTGCCCTAAGACAGAATGCATAATCTCTATTAGCAAGCCTCTACTTTCACGCTTAAAGGAATACACGCCTTCATTTTGTTCACTTGAGTATACAGCTGGGTATATAGTATATATTATCGCGTTAGAATCAAGATAAAAGTATTATTAAAAAACTGTTAAGGAGAGGAAGAGTTTTCGCAGACCACTGACTTCATCGTATAGACAGGATAAAGTTTTCCTTGTGTGTTTTCATCTTCCTTGAAATATTTGCTTACATTCTGTTCGACAGAATTCGAATTCACATTAGGTGGTTATTTACCATCGTGCAAAGGAACTAGCGAATTGTAAAGATCTAAACAATAATTACTTGCTTTCTTCTACTCGTCTCTCGCACAGTTGTGCTTTTAAGCTTGTTCACGTCTTTTAAAGGCAGACAGGATAGGATGTCTTTCATTCTTTCGTGAAACGGATGATCACTATTCTTGGTATTCACCTATTATGGTGTAAAATGGGACAAACTCGCTACACAATTCTGTCGTAAAGGAAAAGACACATCCATCTATAATGCAAAACACAGAGGAGAGGTGCAGTAGCGTAGAGTTAGCAATTCATGTTATTCTCGTCTCGCAAAGTCCCAGCCACCACAGGCTGATGGATGAGCTCTCTCATGCCATCATGAATCATTCAAAAATTCTATTCTCGCTTTGACGATGATGTGACATGTGCTCCGTCATTATCAAAATGTCTTACGATCTCTCAAGAAATGGGATAAAATTTTGCAGCAGAAATCGACGGTATAAACGTGAAAATCAGCTTGGCAAATCGTGCTTGAATGCATAGAGAATAGTAATTGACATACGATGATCATGACATGACCCACGTGTACACACAGTTTGGATCTGTTGTCTCATGTGTTTGGTAGTTTGCAATTATAGGAACTGGTAACTCACCATCTCATGATGAGATGGTATAATCTTCGTTACACACTGTTTACCATAAAATGTACAACTCACGGAGTTATTCTCCATGTAGTTCGTGCCATATCGTTCTTCCAGCCCATCTAATACCTTAAAGCACTGGTGATGAATGTGGAATGCATGAAGGATGTGTAAAAGTCAAAATGCCCAATAGTCCAATGCTCACCCATGAGTGCACTCAAACACTTCAACCAACAAGTCAAGGGCATCCAGCGGAATCAAATGTTCATGTCACTAGTACAGTAATTTCGCAAGCAGACAACTTCTAATTGAAATACTAACGTACTACAATGCCCCATCAGCTCAGCTCTACAATAAGGACATCAACATAATGCGATGTTACCTTTAGTTTTTGCGAACTTATTTGTACAAAACTGCAACTTACTGCGAAACCATCAAATGTCATGCCGTGTCTTTTTAATCATTCGTACTTCAAAAAAATTAAACATCAAAAGAAAAAATGTGCAACAAGATAAGCTCAAAAAGATAGTCCACAGGTCGAGTACACACCCGATGCATAACAATTAATAATACATTAACGTGCACACTGCATTACATTACAATTACGCATAGATAATATGTAAGACACATAATGATAGTACGCTTTCTCATGTCTTCTGATGTACTACAGAGTAGAAAGAAATATCGTAATATTTGGTTGTTGAACAAAACGAAAGTTTAAAATACACGAGATAATAAAAAATGAATGCAAGGAAGACTTGAAGCCAAAGTCATGACCAAAAGAGCAAAAGGTTGGGCTACACAGGCAGACTAATAAATTTGGATAAAAAGACTTCCACGAATACACAGCGCTGAGTATCCCAAGAAGATTCATCTTCTGCATTCCTGCGAAACACTCCCCGTATTTAAGTTATCGCTTGTTCAGCTAAAAGGTCAGTGAATGCAGACAACAACACACTCTCCCAACTATTATTGTGTAGAAGTGTACTTACACGAGTTGTTCGTTGTTGTGTGTTGTATTTTGTGTTATGACAGGCGATGCGTAGATCTGCGTGGATGGAATGAGATGCCAAAACTGCAAATGGAAATTCATGCAGACTCACCCGTAAAAGGTTTTTTCTTTATGGAGTCCATGATGACTGGAACTTCTGCGCTGCTGTCTTGACTTTTAGCCTTTCGAGAAACCAAGTTAGCCCGTTTGAGAATAAGTTCCTCGACAGAAATCCTCGGGAGTTTTGCTGAATTGTCGGTCTGTTGATCCTTCGTTGATTTGCGAGGATTCAGTTGGTTGGGTGTCACAAGGGCAGAGTCAGATTCAGTTTTTTTGAAGGTAACTCTTTTGATGGGAGTGTTGGGTGGAGGCAACGGAGGAGGTGGTGGAGGAGGCAGAAGAACTGATTGTGTGAGATGCGAAGATGAATTAGAATTTGATGACGCAGCTTCTGACACTGATTTCCTTTGAGAAGGTAAGAAGACGGGTGAGTGGTAAACCGGAGGTAAAGGTGGTGGGATGTTTTTGCTCGTCGATTGATGAGAGTTGTGAGAGTATTGAGACTCGGCGATGTCGTCTTCGTCTTCGTCTTCGAGTACCTCTGAGTAGAAGTTGGTCTCAGGAAGAAGGTTGACTTGTGGTGAGGACGACTGTGATGATACGTCTGTCACCTGAGGAAGATCAGTTTGGGTCTCAACTTGATCTCTGTCCGGTCTACTCTGCTCGGCTGTCGCTTCTCTACCTTCTTCTTCCTCAACACTACTCAAATCTTTATGGTCGATTCGATTTGACGAAGATTTCGTAAATGCTGATATGGATGATGGCTCACGAGGCGATTGCCTATCAAGACTCGCGTTGTGGTGGCTCTGGTGGGAGTTGGCGACCCACGAAGTCGCTGCAGCACAACTGGATACGGTGCCCAGTGTGCAATGATGTTAATGATGTGGTCTTTATATTATGGTAATTTCCCGTAGGATAATTATTCCTCTCCTGCCCTTCTCTCTCTAAATTAAACAAAATAACATTCATTACTTTCCTATACTTTCAAACATACACACGCATAATATGAACTGTTATTCACTTCTATATATGCCGTTCAACGTACAAACCCTGAAGTATAATTATTGCAAGGGAAATTCCTCTAACTAATATACAAATGTGACTAACATAAAATGAAAGACTCTTCGTGTGTCCCATCTTCTATGTGTATGAATTGGCCAATTGGCACCTCTTTATAACATACAAAACTGTCAAGTGTGTGATAGTGAAAAGTCAAGTGTGTGCGAATATCATCCTAGCCTGTACAGTTTATTACTTATCAGTATTCCATTCACTTTATATCTGATCGTATCTGGAGCATCTTGATTAACTTGAAATGAAGATACGATAGTTTAATGCACTTAATTAGCCGTTTGGTGTTTAACATATGATTCATTACTTTTCATTCTTCTGTCTACATTGACACACACGAGATTTATTGATCGATAGATCTTCAAGGAAAACTATATTTCTTGTAGTAGTTACGTATGAAATGCATTTAAACAGTTAGTGCACAAAAGATGCGAGTGCAAAATGTACACTAGACGAAGAACTGTATCAGAAGTGTGTACCTCTGTGCAGTAATTAGCAAACGCGAAATATACGAAGAACCAACTTGTCAGGAGTGAAACAAGGCTATTCATTACTGATTGATGGTGGTGATTTGTCTTTATAACTAATGGACCACAAACTCGAATCTCATTTATTGGAGATAACATCAGCGCGTTGTCTTTTTATCGAGAGTATAATACACAGCCGAAGGCATTCAAAACTCAAGAAGAAGTTGGAATTGAAATCGTCACCTCATTTAATATTACGCACTTCTAATTTGCTTCAGTTCATAAAGTGTGACTAGATCTCGAGAATTTGTCTCATTATTGCCTCTCCTTCTTATCTTAATTTCTTTCGAGTAAATGTCTACCTAGTGCAGTCCTACATTTTCGAAAGAAAACAAATAAGGTCTCGACCATCCAAATTTTTAATAATGTTATCTTCAACAGAATCCGTATGCCGTATTCCTACTAACCGGATCATCTTATATATCGTTGCATATCGGTAAACATATGGTAAACACTTAATCTAAAGTAACTCTCGGTAACCGGTAGACGAATGAGTCTAGAAAGAGGCGAAAGATTTATGATAATGATTTCAGTAATTGGATCAGAGTTCTTCACGATACACGACTCTGACCAAGAGGAGTGGCAAATAATTTTGCCAATTGCCGTAAAATTGTATCTGAGCAGAACTCAGTGAAATAGTATGCTTATTATTGCTTAGCGCATACTTAAGACTACTTTTTAAATCTCCAATTGCTGCAGGTCATTCTACCCGAAGAAATAGTCATAAATTCTTGTTTTACTAGATTGGATTCAAATAAATTAAGAAACTTACTAAGACCCATGCTGAGTCTCCATTGTTACATCTGATTTGAAGTTTTGACAAGGAGAGTACTCATCCAAACCTAGGTTAGTATTTATAAAGGTCTCAAGCTGATGCTCACAATCTCAGACAAATGGAAGCCAGTAAACAATACACACACACACAACATTTTGCAATCCGGTGTGTGAGTAGTCTTCAACAAAAGAAAGATGTACGGTTCATCTCTCAATTGCAAAAACTAACTGATCCATATACGACCACAGAAGATGTATATATATATATATAATATATATTAGTGTACGAATTGTGAACATGTAAAACTGTGCTTAAGTTTGCCAACTTCCGTTCCGAATGACGCGATTGCCTTTTCGCAACTGCCAAACAGAGTAGTACAGAATATATGCCAGTTTTTTTCACGGAGGAAATGTTTCGGTATTTTTGCCATTTTCGGAGTGTAGCATAAGTTGTAAGTGAAGTAGATTTCTTTATAATAGTCGGGCGGAGAGAAGTGATCGATTCATTTCATATATTCGATAAGGTCCTTCAACTCCACTCTAAATTCGATCATCATCATAACACAAGACATTTACGACTTCCAACTTCGTGATACATTGCTGAGTTACTGCACACTAACATAAGTTAATAATAAAAAGCATGTGACTCGTGCATGCATTCTACAATTTTATGTTTCTTTATTTTCAACGATGTTGACCAATCTCTAGAAATATATTTCTGACTGGCTCCAATTTGTTTACCATTTCAGGATATTGAATTCTCCTTGATGATGAATGGACAAAGTTGAAGTAGTTTAACAATCGAACAAAGTATGATTGTGTCTAGTGGAGTAAAGCACAGGTTGTCACTATTTTCAGTGTGCAGTTGTGCACTTAAAAAACTCTTAGAACATGTCTATTCAGAAGTATTCAGGTACTTGCAGTTCTGTCGATAGGAGAAGTAGCATACGTTTGTGCTTTGTGAAGGAGAAAACAAATGTTAAGCCTTACATGTCTTTGGAATTGCCGTCCTGGGTAGTTCACCTGTTTAACAACCATTCGCGCAAATATTCGCCAATAACTCAGGTTCTAATTTATGATTCAATCCTGTGAAAGTATATTCAGCCGAGCTACATTAAAATGTCTAATAAATCACTTATTAATTCTCAAGATATATGAGTACCTTCCCGAATAATGATTGTGGAGTTTGCTAAAGACCTGTGAACACGAGTTAACGCTACACGTACAGTATTTATCGCTCTTTAATTTGGCATAACAGCGTGTGACCTCCTAGAGATTCGAGCTCGTATACAATGTGAGCTTTAGTGTATTCTACTATTCTACACATTAATCTACATTGCGAAGACGTAACATGTACTAAGTAAGTAATGTGGTACTTGATAACATTGTGCAGAATCGTGCAGGCTAAGTTCTTAAAGACGACTAACGTCTAAAGACTTCCATGAACCAAAATATATTGTTCACAACTACTGTCAACTGTCAGTTGACAGTGATTAACCTTAAGAAGGCGTTTATTTTATATTAATAATAAACACATTGCAAACCTGCTTTTTAACTTCCTAATCTTAGTCGCATGTGTTACTGCTTGATAAATAGCAATAATTAACTTTAAACTTTAAGGCTTTTCGGGGTAAATTGAAGCTTCAGCAAACTCGGGTAAAGCTGCACAGACAACTTGACTAGCCAAAAGTCTGATAATAATGAATTTTAAGCTAATGCTTAATGCAATGCCATCAGAAGAAATCAGAAACTTCTGTCCTGCTGCAGACCTAAAGTTGTGCCAACCATTTGAGTATTAGCAAATGATAAGAGTTTGGCAGTGAGATAATAAATACAATTCTTTTTTTGGCACGGAACCGCAGCTAGAAATAATGCAGTTATGCTGAAATACAGCTTATTCTCATTAGTGTATCCTTACTAGGGAATTTCAAGATTTAGTCCTATCCTGGGAAAGCAACACACAAATGCCTCAGATGCGCACAGATTTGCTGTGTCTGCACTTTTGCAGTAAAATAAACTGTGTACTTACTTTTTGCAAGTTTGCAGCCACTCTTTTCATGCAAACACTCTCTGCAGTCTGCAGTATTTTCAATGTTTAACGATATGCATCCCTGTTACTATAAAAAGTACGGGTGGTGTCACAATATAGTCCGATAATTTATAAACAACATTTGGTAAACTCCCCTGCTTCTAAAAATTAGACACAACCCAAGTAGCAAAATCACTCATGTACTTTACCGGACAGATACAAGCAACTTCATAACGGTTAAGTGCATGAATGCCCCTTTTTTATGTATCGACAGGGTATCTCCAACATGTGCATATATTGCATCGATAACCAATAGCTGACATTAACTGCATAAATTAGGGTACTGCTAATGCACTTGAAACCGACACAGTAACGACGACGGTGCACACGGTACCCAGCCGGCATCTTGGGCCGTTATACAAACAATATGAATTAATTTAAAGCGATACATGAAATGCACATGTCAAGTCAAGTTTTCGATACATTTCCGATATTGGAAAACATTTATTCACTTAATTTTAAACATTAACATTTAATAAATTAGAGGAATTACTAATCAACGGAATACAAATAAACTCGTTTCTTTGTGGAAGTAACATACACTTCTTAAAAATACATTCACGATTAATGATACGCACACCTGAAGGATTCTCTACTACAAATATTAGTAACTGATTACTATCCAAAGGGTAATATGGCACATTTCGAACGGTTTTGAACTTATAACCTTCAATTACGTTATCATTAATACATTTTACAACAAATATAGACTTATCTTCTAGCATAAAACAACTATCTCGTGTCTTACTGGACAATCTATACCTTCCACTATCCTGTTTTGTCTCAAAAATGTTTGACCCTTCAAATATCCTCTTTACAATCTGACTTAAGTGCTTCGATTTCGTTCTTAACAAGCGTTTCAACTTTTGCATTGCATTTTCGAACGGAAATGCACTAAAATTATCCAAAGGACCTAATTTTAGGACATCCAAATGTAAATGAGTAAGACTGTGCATATTATAAGTTAGACATTCTTTGGAATAGAGTGTTGGAATTTCCTTTACAAATGTTTCTAACAATCTGCCCGCATAATTTACCCACTCTGAGTTCCATCCTGATGGTCCAAGAAGAATAAAAATTGCGGAATGCAGTAGCATAAAATTTTTAAATAATTTGGCTGGCAAAATGCCATTCAAGACTATTGGTCCTATGTAAGCTACAAAAAGACGAAACTCTGTTGCCTTCCAATGTTTTAGATCTTTAAGGGATCTACACTTACGACTGAATTCAGAAGGAATCAGAGGTTTCAATTCAATAAGTCTGCGAGAGATAGCAAGTATTTGTCTTGGACCTAGTCTAGTCGTAAGGGGGCCTGATGTCCACAATAGCAACAGCTTTTTAGTAACACCTAAACACACTAAATGCATATAATCTAAGGGAATCTGATGGATCATATCTAAGTCTAGCCTAACGAGTGGACTATCACCGGTGTGATGATTCGGAAATTCTTGATTTCTAAAGCTTTCATTGGAGTATTGTGGACCTAAAGTTTTGACAGGATATATTACCCGATTTCTCCATTTCCCTTTGCGATAGCACCTTTCACACCCATAATAGGCATTGTGATTCTTAATACACTTAATGAAACTCCTTGCAGGTGCATCTGCTGAAACAAACCTTATTCGCACTTTAAATACCTCATTTTTTACAAGCAAACCTGTTTGCTCTAAGTCTTGCATTTCATTCACAAAGGGTCCTAGAAACTGTTCAATATTTAAAGGCTTGGTCTCACCACAGAAAAGACTAATTACAAATATAGCTGGAATCTTACTTTGATCGACTGAACCCAATATTGGCCAAAACTGAGTATTTGAACTTTTGCTAACAGGAAGTCCATCAATATTTACATTAAGAGTGATTAATTTATCACTATCTAGTGTATTTGGAAATTTAGAAACAATCAATCCGTTTTTTAACGAGTTTAAAATGCATTTAGCTACTCCAAAGTGGTAAAAATGTCCTCCCTCGATCTCAATTATGGAAACCGAAGCAGGGGTTCTTAGCAATGTTCTAGCATCAATTGGTAAACTGTTATTGGGAACCCAGTCTTTTAACAACTTCAAAAGGTCACTAATTGCTACATGAGTTATATTGTGCTTAATGGCCCATTCTACTAACTGGTTTGTCTTTGATGGTTCAACCATAAAATCATCTTCCACCTCTAATTTATAAGAACTGTGTGCATCTATTCTTTGAGGATAGTGTACATGGCTTATGTCCATGAACGAGCTGTCAACCTCTTCTGAAACTAAAATTGCCCTGCTGCCCTCATTACTTCCTATTGTTTTGAGAATTTTACGCGGATGTTTCTTCGTCTTCTGAACTGGCGTTTTTCTGATCCTCTCCAAGGTCGCCTGAACTTCTTGAGTGATTTTCCTTTTCTTGGTTCTTCTTGGTGTCTTCATTCTTGCTTGATGACTTATTCCGATCAATTGAGTTTCGCAACCACCGAGCAATACACTGATTGATAGCCTTATCGCTTGGGTTTGCCGTTCTTTGACTGGTGTGCACCGAATCTAAATTACAAACAAATATAATCGACTTCAAAAGACAGAACAAGCTATGTAACACTAAATGATGAGCCACAAACCTCTTATCACATCAGCTAACCGTGTGGGCCCGAAAGCAAACTTTCCCGTAGATCCTGTGAAGCGGACTTGAAGCGACAGTTCATGAGACATAGAATGATGGAGTATGTTGAAAACGTTCTTCGCAATGTCAGCACCTCCAATACGAGCAAGCACACGTGCCTACAGATTTTGAAATTGCAATGCATTAACTTGTACCATAAACGAAGATGTTATCTGTAACATTACTCACCAATGTCTTAAAGTTGGATTCGTCAAGTAACCAATCTTCAACGTCTTTCAACTCTTGAATTGTTTTCAACGGCAAACCTGGAATCGATGTTGTATTTTCACTTGAAGACTCTTTAGCTAAGACTTGGACCAGTAGACGCTTTAGTTCTTTCAATTCAGTCTTCAGCTCCACACCCTGTTTTATACTTTCTTCCTGAAATACTAATTTGGCAAATATTGAAGTTCAGAATT
>JAQGAD010000669.1:0-31240 GCA_034696625.1 Isotomurus palustris
GGAAGCTAAAAGCAGTACCGCAAAAAATATCGTAATTATTGCATGGAACAAATCCTTGTCTGAGAGAGATTGTCGTTTGGTAAATAAAAGGGCCATGTACTTCTTGGATGGTTCTGGAATTCACGAGTTCATAGTTCTAGTAAGAAAGCGCAGGGAATGTAACCGTTTAAGTTTCAAAAGAACTATTTACCGTTGAGTAATTGTTTCTTCGTGAAATATTTCCTCTGTTCCTGTAAAAACTGATTTTCACACACAAGTATTATAAAACTAAACTGCACAGTTGACAGTCACAGAAAAAATAAGGGAAACCAAGTCTCTCATCACCTCATCTGGAAATATCTCGTGCAATTTTTGTACTAGCGTCTTTTCAAGTTTTTCATATCCAAACATTTTGTAAAAGAAAGGAATGTTATGAATCCAAGGCTCCAACACTCTCTTTCTTGCAAGTGAGGAGCATCTGAAACGCCGAAGAAATACATATAATAGAACCTTGTGGAATCTTGGAACTGATTTTTTTAAATGTCGTATAGCGAAATCGAAATACTAAAATGAAATCTTACGCCATCAGAGTTTCATACAGAAGAAGCTCAGGTCTGCTTTGGAAATTAAATTTTTCATCCCAGATGCAATCTAATGATAAAAGAGTAAAATGCCTATGAAAGCTCTGCTAGTCTTTAGAATACCTTATATAAATTGTATTTACCAGAAATGATGTCCAACGAGCCTCGACAAAAGGTTGGATGGAGATCCATAAATTCATTTGGGTTTTGTAAGAATCGTTCGTCTAACAGTTTTATCAGGTGGTTAATATGCTGGTTGAAAGTGTCCATGTATGATTCCATCATGGACTTAGAAAAGGAAGGAACTACTGCTTTTCTGGCAGGTTTCCATAAATGAGCTAACCAAGAATCATGATTTCAAACAGACTTTGTCGCAATTCATGAAATGTTTGAGCGTTTCATCTTACGTGGCGAAGTAACTACAGCCGTAGTGCCTACAAAAAAGTCTCCCTCTTTATATTTGCTGATCTTCTCTGCGTGAACTGTGGATGAAAGTAATTTCTGAAATATGTAAATACAAAGCATGTCAAACGGAGTTGGGTTCTGGGAAATGGAATCACTAGACGTCATTTGTTCTACCTCGATAAGCTCCAAATCTCGTGTCACTAGAAGCGGCTGGTGCGCTACCCATATCCGTACAGTATTCCCGTAATAGTCTAAGGCTTTTTCTGCATATGCTTGAATTCCTACAAAGGATAACACGTTCATGCATTGTCTTGTGGTTTTATATTATTTGAGATATACTATATATATAGGTTTCCTAAATAATAATTTCTAACTGTGTCCCCATGCTCCAACTGCACAGTGAAGTCCACCAATGAATGGAAGTGTCAAAGGTCCTGGAAACTTGTTTAGAAGTCTTGTACGTCTCGTGAAATGGGTAAGAAGATACCAAAGGATAATGCTTAACATTAGAGTTGCTGCGGCAGAAGAAGATAAGATCATTGTGCACAGTATGGTACTTTGGTACCTGAGATATCACCGGGAGAGATAAGCAAAGATGTAAATATCTAAACGATTGTTAAGAAGTGATTTCTACTTCTACTTCGATTACTAGCATACTCCTATCCGGAAAACTTTCCGGTTATTAATTTAACACGCATTTAAGGGAAACTTCCACATCTAAAATTTATTCCAGGCTCTGTCATTAGGTGCATGTGGGGATTTCCTTGCTTGCCAATTGTGTCATGGATCTGTTCATGTAACTTGTGTCTCAAGTGTGGTCTATGGTTTCATGATCTTATTAACCTCTTATGTGGTTAGCAAGCGATAACGAGAGTAAAATAACCTAAAATAACCTGCTTCATCTCACTGTGTTCAAAGTTGAACTGCAGCAAGCAATACAGCCAGGAACGAAAGTAAGCATGCTTAAGGTTAATTTTAAAGTTAAGTCTAATTGTTGTCGCTCACAATAGAGTGTGAATCATGCTGACACGCCACATATTTATCCAGATAGCAATTCTGCAAGAATTGCGTGCATTACTTGCTATATTGAAACTATATGCATGTATGTGTTAAGTGTGAGAAAAACTAGTGATGTGAAGTAAAATCATTCATATACACAACTATGTAACAGCATTCGTGCGCTAATAACAACGAAGAGGCTAAACAGATTATCGTTTTCGTTAGTAAATATTCCCGTGATCAGTTTGACTCGTTTTGTGGAACAATCATCAATTTGCAGCCGGATGGTTCTACCGAATGACGGAGATTCTTCTTAAGTTAATAGCACTTTTAGACCGTTTCTTCTCATTTTATTCTACACTAGCTATGAAAAGAATTTTACGTTCGTTATCAGATTTAATTTTACGAGTCAGTAAGCCATAAGAAAGGTTTTCGGTTGATCTTTGTACTAAATCTCTTTCACTGATTTGAGGTGGAACGACAAAGACAACTGTGCCTTCGTAATTTTTAATTTAAAACTTTAAACAGAGGACATTTGGAGAGATGTCCTTCTACTTGAAGAAACATTTGCTAAATAAGCTCAGGAAATTAGGGTGAAAGATTGAGAAATATGACAGAGAAATGTAGGCAGTTCTGCTCGTTTGCAAGGCACAATATGCGATACTGGACCTACCGCTATGCAACTTTATAATTTTTTATGCTACTTACGTTGTGTTAATTATGCTCAATTACAACTTATGTCTTTGTGATATTAATCTGCAATTAATGTTCGCTGTTTCAGGACAATACTGATTATGCTAGACTTAAAGTTAACACATCAAATTACAAATGAAACAATTAACACCACTCCAAGACGTCTAAGAACACGAAACACTAACACAGCATAGGAGTGTGATTTTGTTGAAAGTTCATAAAAAGGTTGGAAAATAAATATTACCATGAAGTATGGATTTCTGCATAATCTTAAATTATTTTGAGTCCTTGAATGGGATCGCTGAATTAGGTGATTTTGAAAATTAGGAATACTTCGTTGGTTAAAATGCAATCAAGCATTTGTTATTACGTCCACGTGGGGAAATACAATAAAATTGTAAGTTCGATAAGTTTTGCAAGTTATTTGCAAGTGTAAAATTCTTGTGGTTTTATATTAAATTCTCTTTTCCATTGTGGTGGCTAAAGCAGCTCTTGTTGAAGCGTATGAAAATATGATTCCATTTGCGAAAAATGAATTTGCTAATAATGGGAAGTTATAAGCACCATTTAGTTAATTTGGTTAAACTACCTCACTGCTACTGCTAATTGAATTCTGTTTCGCCGACAGCATGAGGTACGTCACGGGAACAAAAATTGAATTACGTTGATCTTTGATAACATGATATAGTGCGGTAAAAATGATTATAATACAACAGATATACGTTGATTATTTATTGTTAGTTACACACGCATACTCAACAAATTACGCGTAAAATATAAGTACCTAAATAACATTAATTGGAAGTTCATGGAAATCAACAATGCATGTGTTTGAAAATTAATTGGATTCTCATCTCCAGTAAATATTCAAAACTTTCGTTCTTAAGAGAATGTCTGTTATCCAGAGAGCAGTCATTTCTTTTTTAATCCTTTGCAGGTTTAAATCCTTGCTTATCATTTCCGTAATTCTCTTGGAAGTACCAAACTGTGTACAATGGTCTTATATTTTTCGGCAGCAGCAACTCTTGTTTTAAGTGCCGTCTTGTGGTACCTTCTTACCCAATTTACGAGACGTGGGAGACTTCTAAACAAATTTCCAGGACCTTTGACGCTTCCATTCCTTGGTGGAACTCACTGTCTAGTTTGGGGTTTGGGACACAGTAAGAAATGTTTAGTAGGATTTCTCCTGTCTGCGATCAATGTAACAGTAATTATTTTGATTAATTGCAGGGAGTCAGGCATTCTTGGAAAAGTCCTTTGAATTATACGGCAATACAGCGAGGATATGGCTAACGCACAAACCGGTGGTTGTAACAAGGGATTTGGAACTTATCGAGGTACAAATCACTATGTCATTAAAAATATGTCCCAGAAACCACCTTTGCAAAACTGACATATTTCAGAAAATTCTCTCGTCCAAAGTTCACACAGAGAAAAATAGTCTATCTGCGGAAGGAAGCTTCTTTTTAGGCACAACGGCTGTAGGAACTTCCCCACGTAATACGAAACCAAATACACACACCCTAAATATTTCGTTTACTGAAAATTATTGCTCTGGTTAGCTCATTTATGGAAAACTACTAGAAAAGCAGTAGTCCCTTCGTTTTCTAAATCCATGTTGGAATCATACATGGACTCTTTCAACCGTCAGATAAATCTCATGATAGAAATTTTAGATGAGCAGGTTTTAAAAAATCCAGACAAATTTATGGACCACCACCCAACCTTTTGTCGATGCACTTGCGACATAATATCTGGTATGTCAGTTAATGCAATCGTATATATTGATTTTTGTTTTTCAATCCGTGAATCCGTGATTACGACAATTCAAGCTTTTGTTGTTTTGAGAGTAGATTGTATTTGGGATGAGAAATTTAATTTCCAAAGACGTCCTGACATTCGTCTGTACGAAACCATCACGGCGTAAGGCTTTTGTTGTCATTCAGCATCAAAATTATGACGTTGCTAATTTTTATATTTTTTAGGTGTTCCTCTTTTTTAACCAAGAAAATTGTGGAACCTTGGATTCGTGTTCCTTTCGTTTACAAACTGTTTGGATACGAGCAACATGAGATACAAATAGTTAAAAAATTGCATGAAATATTTCCAGATAAGGTGAAGCCTATGCTTTTGGGGATAAAAGTTATATTTTCTAAATGTTCTGTTGCTCAGTTTTTGCAGGAACAGCGGACACACTTCGCAAAGAAACGAACTCTTGAAGGTAATTAATCCTTCTTATTCATACACTCTCATAGCTTGCTGGTCTAACGAACAATACTGTAGTTTTTTGCTCATGAATTCTAGAACCGCCCAAAAAGTACATGGAACTGTTATGTGCCAAAGATGAATCAATATCAGATATTAATATGTACCATGAACTTATCACGATATTTTTTGCGGTAAAGCTTTAGACTTTTAACGCACAAGAATCTGAATATTATGGATTAATTTTTTTGTGTCTTTAATTTTACTTCTTAGGGAATGGATACATCATCTACGTGTTTAACAATAGTTCTATTTATGCTTGGAAATCACAAGAATATCCAGGAAAAGGTTTTCGAAGAAATACAATCAGAACTAGGGACAGACTGGCGGAAGGAGATCTCAATTGAAGATCTTAAACGACTGCCTTACATGGATTTGGCAATCAAAGAATCATTAAGAATCTGCACACCAGGACCCAACATAGGACGAAAAACTGGTGTTGATATTTTCCTGTCGAACGGATTGGTAGTTCCTAAAGGCACTGATGTCTCAATAAACTGCCAAGCCGTTCATGTGAATCCAACTTCGTACCCGAAGCCTAAGGAATTCATCCCTGAGAGGTTTCTGAACGAAACCCTCGCTACTAAAAACCCTTATGGGTATTTAGTGTTCTCAAAGGGACCGAGAAATTGCTTAGGTATTCCCGGTATTCGTATTTTCGTCAGTCTTTAATTCTGGTCCTGGCCCAAATCTTCAGAAAGTTATTCGTCAAATATTCTTTAATTTGCTGTGATTTGTTTCACCAATAGGCATGCAGTTTGGAACTATTGAGCTCAAACTTATGCTCACCAAGATTTTGATGAAGTTTACAGTTGACTCAGCAAATAGTTTAGAGGACCAGCACTTCCATTACAATTTAGTTTTAGAACCTGTTGGGGGATTGAATATAAAACTTACTCAACGCTAATCACGTACGTATAGCTTGAATGCCTAAATGAGCTAAGCAAATTCAATAAGTAACAACACGTGTTCGTACCCATTACAGTAAATAAAACAATTGAGTTCGTTTATTGATGTGGGTATAATTAATATTTATTGCCTTAATGCACCTAAATTAATTTTTCTCACACATTTAACAAGCCCCAACAGAGTAGACGTTGTGCACCCAACTGAGACCTTGGCGGATTTCAAATCCATCGAGATTCACGAACGATCGTCCACAGAAACACTTTGAAGCTCCCTTGCAATCTTTTTTTCCCAAATGCGACCGCAATTTTTTTCACCATTGGAGATTCTAACTGTTTGGTTGACAAAGTTTTCTTCAACGTTGATACATTGCCCAGGTTCCACTCGGTACAGATCAGAACAATCAGCGGAACAACCGATGAATGGGAACTTATGGTAAATTAGTTGAATTTCTCCTGAGCCGCTTGTCTTGGGATATCTGCAGCCTCCATCACATCTACAGACAAACATGTTTCAAGATCCGATTCCGCAATGAGGTTGGAGCCAGTAGGTTCTTGCGAGGAAACAGAAGAAATTGCAAAGATTAATGTTGCAGAAACTCACACTAGCAGCATTTTCAATAATTCTGAAATAAGTTGGGAAATTTCAGCTGTCAGCGAATAATTCATTGAGTAATAAATTATGTATTTTAAAAAAGTTTTAACTAAACGTATCGGAAAATTATGCTCAAACATGTGCTGGAACAGAATTTGTTAAGACAGATTGCTCTGTGGACTGGCCGGCAAAGAGACACTTCAACGTTTATATATGAGATTTTATGCTTAAATGTGACACTTTAATATTCATATCAGCAAGATATTTTGATACAGATTTGGTTGCGTTCAATATTATCAAAAGTTCGATTCTCTTAGTAAATTAAATGTCTGTCTTTCATGATTATTACCACTTAATTTATTTATACATTGAGTATTTTGTGTGCTGTCTATCTAAAAACTTATTTACACGGAGTTGAATTAGAGTTTACAGATAAGGAGTTGAGAGTAAGGGGTCAAATAATCTCATATTGGATATGAAAAACGAAGTAAGATGTGGAGATTCTAATATTACTAGAAATTCTCAATTTCCGTGTAAATTGGATATCATTCGTAATGAATACCACCAAACGTATTTTACCTTGTAAGCAATAACTCCTACATCCTGTTCAGATGGATGCAATTTAATAACCGAACACTAGGGAATTCATCCCCCAGAAAACCCGCAGGGGTATTTAGTGTTCTGAAAAGAACCGAGAAATCGCAGTTAACGCGGATAACACAATGCAGCCTGGGCAGCCTGCACATGATTCTGCTTCACCATAAGCTTGGCATGTCAGCACTTCACACACATTTCTACTGCTTTTCGTGACAACCGTCTCAGCGTTATGTAAACTAACTTTGATTACAAATAAATTGCTCCATTCCATGTCGATATAAACAGTCAACATCATTCATGAAATTTTAGTATAAATTAAAATGTATTTAGTCATGATGGTTAAATGGATTATTATGAACTTACACAGAATATAAAAAATAATTTACGGTTACTTCAGTCTGAAATTAGACTACTTATTATTGGGTTATTCATGCCGTGTTGGAGTTTCGTGTCCTCGGAGTAAGCAGAAGTTGAATAGCAGGGACTGGTTCCAGCACGATGCCGTAAATAACGCGGAGATCTTCTGTACTTTGTGTTGTGGTTATGTTGAACTTTCGCAATGTGTGTGCAAGCATCGTCTTCATTTGTAAGATTCCATATCGATGTCCTAAGTAGTTGTAAATATATTTAAATCCATCTTTATTCATTAATGCACAAAATTAATCAAGTTGAAGCTACTGACTAAAACTGAACATACCAATGCAGTTGCGAGGTCCACTGGAGAAAGCAATCCACCCGGAAGATCCGATTTTCTCCTTGTTTTCAGGAAGGAACCTTTCAGGGTCGAACTTCTCTGGAGCTGGAAATGCATCCGGGTTTCTGTGGATGTCCCACGGAAGAATTGCCACTTGAGCTCCTTTCGGCAAAACTCGTTTGTCATCTGAAATGCGTGAGTTTTTGTAATATAGCAATAATTAATTGTATTGTGAAGTCATAAATTAGAGTTGAGCATACCTAAAACAACATCCGTTTGTAACTTTCGAAACCACCCAGAAACGGATGGGTAAAGACGAAGGGCTTCTTTAATGCACAACTCGGAGTATTTCATTCCGCTTAAGTCATCTAAAGTCAATGAAATCCCTTCACTCTCACTTTCACCATTGTGGAAGTCAAATATCAAGTCGACTTCTTCTTGGACTTTCATCTGAATTTCGGGATTCAAGGATAGCAAGAAAAGGAGGTAGTTCAACCCAGAAGACGTAGTCTCGGCTCCCTGCTCACGAAATTGTTAATTGATTATGAAACTAACATTGAACTAAATTGCTTTTATGAATTAATTTACTGTTGCACAAAGGGTGTTGATTTGGAAGGCGATATCTTCCCTATCATCTGTTGCATCCAGGAGAAAAGCTATGAATGGTTTCGTGTGAGTCCCTAAATAAAATATATCGTCGGGATTTAACTTTCCTGTAAAATGCATACTGAAGTGTATTTTAGGTACCAGAAACAATTCCTGTTCGAGCTTTCTCGTCAATCTTCTCTTCAATTATTTCATCGAAATCTTTCATGATCGAAGTTATTAGAGCGTCTTCCTTCCTTCCTAATCCAAATACGTGCCAAATAACAGGATAATGCAGCCAGGGTTTAAATAACTTCTCACGCGTGCAATGTACAAGTCTGTAGAATTGATATTACAAATTAACGGACGTGTTAATTAGAAAGACAAGCCTATAATTTATTAATACCCATATATCTTCTCTGCAATTTGTTCATTTGGGTTTCTTTGCAAATCTCTTTTAGCCCCAAGGACAGTATCTGTAATAGCCGATTAAATTAATAAATCTTAATGTATTCCTTTTGAAGAAGACCACGAGGAATTGTAAATGACTGAGTTGGTTTAACTTACTAAAAACGGAGTCCAGCGTACAGCGAGTAATGAACGGTAATAGATTAGTAGGTTTGTCGGCCACTTCCGCCTGAAGAATATCCACCATAATTTTACTCTGCTCGTTGAAGATTTTTAAAAACCCATCAAAATACTGAAATCCGAAGCCTGGATTAAGTGCCTTCCTATCCTTCTTCCACTTTTTACCTACATACATAATTGTAGGAAGGTACTAAATAGTTGGTAGCTATTCAAAGATTGTGACATTTATGTACTTATGTACCGTCAGCTGTAATGAGACCATGGCCAAGAACTCGGTGAAAAGCGACATAGTTGTCACCCTTCTGAACGTTATCGAAACCCGACAGGACTTTCTAAAAACACAATCCCGTTTTTTGGAGTTAATTTGTGAAATTCTTAAATGTGTCATATGGACGGCAAGCATACTTACTTCCGCAATTTTGCCATCAGCAACAAAAATCACAGGATTATGAGCAAACCACATTCGGAAGCAACGCCCGTATTCCTGAACGAGTGATGAGAAGTTTCTCTGCCAATCTGTGTTATTGCACATGTCATATTCAGTTTCATTTCAAGACATCACGGTCTCTGGTAAGACTGATTAAATATCAAAGTGTTTCATTGTATACTTACCTTCCGGTGGACACATGAAGTAATTATAGTTTCCAAAGAACGGAAGTATATGTGGGCCAGGAAATCTATTAACTCGCTTTGCAAGACGAGACAGTCTGACTCGTCCGTAGTAGACAAGGAGGGGTAAAGTGAAACACAGGATGCCTAAGACTACCCACGGCATTAACGATGTACCTGCTAACGATATTCGTTTCGTATTTCATTTCTTATGTAAAATTCAAAAGTGTAAAATTTTTTAAGTTACTCTGTAGCAAAGGCAGGGGATTCCATGATAAGCTGTATATGAATTCACTTAACTCCAAATGAGGCACGGATACAATTTCCATCTCGTTCTTGCTAGTTAAATGAACAGTATGGATCCACGACTAACAATCGACTGAAAATGTCTTGTATTGAGAATTTAGTTTTCTAGTTATTTCGAATTTCCAAGAAATTGAACCCTGTAAATGCTTTCGCACGAATGATTTATGATTTCCCCTTTATCACTTGCTGTACGATGGATGGAGATTCCGACTTTGCGAGTTTCAGAGATTACTAAAGCTAATGAAGCCACATGACAATAATATTAACCTGGTTTACTGCCCCAGACTAGCATGAACGCCCTTTGAGATTATGAATACGCCAACGACGCCAAGATTCTGAAATGCAGTTTCGTTTTTCTGCGAAATGTTGATCTTGAATCCTCATCTAATTTCTCCGTAAGAAAAACCGGCTGCGTCTTACTTGTGTTGATGGTGATTGTAGATTCCACTATGCGTTATGATGCGATGCACACAAAAAAGTAAAACTTCAGGTAGGCATAAAAAATAAGTCAGTTCAGTACTTTTATCTTCGGAAATTCCTTACATGATGAAAATCTTCCAGTCTTTATGCTGGAAGATTCCTGTCATTAATTGAAAATGGGGTAATGCTCATTTTTCTTGGTTAATTGCAATGAACAAATCGAACTACTAACGTCAATTTGTGTAATATTAATGTATCTCAATGTTATATGCGATTTCCATATTTCTTTTTCGGATGTTGATAAGTTTATACCAGAGTGTATAATCTAAACCTTTTAATTACTTGTCGGAGGATTAAGCTACAGATATTCAATACAGCCAGCAGTCACAATGTTTGTTATTGTTGGAATGTCACCGGAGTTTTAAGCTACGAAAAATAATCAAGAACCAATTGACGTGTGTGATATACTGTCTGTACGACTAGTACGATGTATGATTTAGTATCATTAATATTACATTACTAATCACCCTTCTCATTTCGAATAAGAAAATATACAACAATTTTTTCATTTCTCTAAACTAGACTTACAATAGTTGCTCAACCTCCATTATATCGGCTAGGTAGGCAGTTTATCAGGTGTGAGAGTTCCGTGTTCTTGGAGTAAGTAGAAGTTGAATAGCAGGAACAGGCTCCAAAACGACGCCGTAGATAACGCGAAGATTTTCTCTACGTTGTGTTGTGGTAATGTTGAAGTTCCTCATTGTGTGAGCAAGCATTGTCTTCATTTGCAACATTCCATATCGATGTCCTTAAGTTATTTATAATAAGATTTACATACATACAGTAATAAATGTATGAAGTAAATAAACGTAGCTGAACAAACCAATGCAGTTGCGAGGTCCACTGGAGAAAGCAATCCATCCGGAAGATCCGATTTTCTCTTTGTTTTCCGGAAGGAACCTGTCAGGGTCGAACTTCTCTGGATCTGGAAACACATCCGGGTTTCTGTGGATGTCCCACGGAAGAATTCCTACTTGGGCTCCTTTCGGTAAAACTCGTTTGTCATCTGAAATGCGTGAGTTTTTGTAATATAGCAATAATTAATTGCAGCGTGAAGACATGAAGTCATAAATTAGAGTTGGGCTTACCTAAAACAACATCCGTTTGTAACTTTCGAAACCACCCAGAAACGGATGGGTAGAGTCGAAGGGATTCTTTGATGCACATCTCTGAATATTTCATTTGACCTAAGTCATCTAAAGTCAATGAAATCCCTTCACTCTCACTTTCACCGTTGTGAAAGTCAAATATCAAGTCGACTTCTTCTTGGACTTTCCTCTGAATTTCGGGATTCAAGGATAGCAAGAAAAGGAGGTAATTTAGCCCAGAAGACGTAGTCTCGGCTCCCTGATTATAAAATTGTTATTTGATTCACAATTATTCAATAACTGAACTAAATTGGTTATTAAGTAACTTTACAGTTGCACAAAGGGTGTTGATTTGGAAAGCAATATCTTCCTTGTCTTGGGTTGCTTCCAGGAGAAACGCCAAGAATGGTTTCGTGTGTGTTCCTAAGTTTTAAGTTTTTGATTTAAAATGTTGTTTGGAAAGGATTTGCCTATTTAACAAATTGAATTACTCGTGTACCAGAAACAATTCCTGTTCGAGCTTTCTCGTCAATCTTCTGTTCAATTATTTCATCGAAATCTTTCATGATCGAAGTTATTAGAGCGTCTTCCTTCCTTCCTAATCCAAATACGTGCCAAATGATTGGCCAGTGAAGCCAGGGCTTAAATAACTTCTCACGCGTGCAATGTACAAGTCTGCAGAATTGATATTACAAATTAACGGAAGTGCTAACTAGAAAGACAAGTCTATAATTTACCCATAGATCTTCTCTGCAATTTGTTCATTTGGGTTTCTTTGCAAATCTCTTTTAGTTCCAAACACAGTATCTGTTAGAGCCGAGTGGAATAATAAATGCACTTGAGTTGTAGAGTAACCTTAAAGTGGGACTAGCACGATCAGTTAAGGAATTAACTTACTAAAAACGGAGTCCAGTGTGCAACGAGTAATGAACGATAATAAATTAGTAGGTTTGTCGGCCACTTCCGACCGAAGGATATCCACCATAATTTTGCTTTGCTCGTTGAAGATTTTTACAAATCCTGCAAAGTACTGAAATCCGAATCCTGGATTGAGCACCTTCCTATCCTTCCTCCATTTCTTAGCTACGCAAACATCGACCATTATTTAAAGATTATGGAATGTGTTCCTGGTAATGTTGAAACATGAGTTTACCTTCAGCCATAGCGAGTCCTTGTCCAAGAACTCTATGAAACGCGACATAATTGTCGCCTTTTTGCACGTTATCGAAACCCGACAGGACTTTCTAACAGAACAATACAAGCACATTTTTCGTCATTCGAGATATTCTACAGACTGCATAAAATCATATGGATAGGATAGTAAGCATGCTTACTTCTGCGATTTTTCCATCGGCCACAAAAATCACAGGATTATGAGCAAACCACATTAGAAAGCAACGCCCATATTCCTGAACGAATGACGACAAGTTCCTCTGCCAATCTGCATAATTGAAATATTTTGGATGCACTGTATTTAAACGAGTTTAATAATTATGTGTGAATTGGTTGATGTACCTTCTGGTGGACACATCAGATAATTATAATTTCCAATAAACGGAAGAGTCTTCGGTCCAGGAAACTTATTAACTTGTCTTGCAAGACGAGATAGTTTTACTCGACTCGAATCATGAAGGGTACTGTGAGACACAAGATGTATAACCTTATCCATGGGCTTGACAGCGTACCTGTAAAAGATATCCAGGTTTCATATCGGATTATTAGAAATTCAAGAGACTAACTAGTTTTATCTTTACTGTAGAACAGATGGGCAGGAGTAGGACTCCATGATAAGCTGTCGATGGTTTCGCTGAACTCCAAGTGAGGCACGGAGAGAGTCTCCATTGTTCTTCCTGTTCGTAATGTTCGGTGAGAAAAGTCGAACTGCCCTCGATTGTCGAATTCATGGAAATTATATGAGACTCAAGAAGTCTCAATTCGAATAATGTTACCTATAATAAGTCAGTACTAAACTTTCTTCGTAAAATGTTTAATTGTGAGTAAGAGGTAATTCCCGTTCATAATTGCTTGGTAGGGAGTGAAGCTGAGAAAGAGTACTTCCCTATTAGCATTACAAGCCTGAAAGCCTGAATGTTAGGTCAAGTTCCCACTCTTCAAAACTTAAAAGTTACACTCCTTTGTTGCATCCAGACTTTTTAATCTTCATCTTTAGTAATTTTTTTGTTCACTGGGGATTCCTAGTTCCGAAGGAGAGATGGATTGGTCAATGTCATACAAAAGTTAGTACGCTGTTTTCTGGTTCAGGTAAGCACATTCTGAGATTTTTAATACCTGCTCCTTCGGCGAAATGCTTACTTCGTTTTGTATAATAATATTTTGCATGTAACAATCCCTCTGCGTTTTTTTCTGGCAGTGTTTTGCCATGCAAGTGTTTTTCCCCACACTATCTTGTAACAAAACCGGTCTAGACTTAATGCGTAATGAGTTCATCACAGTCACTCTTGAGACTCTCTCGAGTCTGGATCTCGAATCAACTTACACAGTTACCTCCGGAAGTTAAATCTGATTATGAAAGTTATGTAATAGAATAATTGCAACAGGAATATAGACGGTGACTGCGATGAAACTGAACTTGAATTTTCGACTTTTGGACCTGATGTGTCATACTTTAGAACTGAATTATTTGAGTACTGAGCACAAGATATGATAGTACTTTTACTTGCGTTGCAAGATCTTACAAGTATTACAAGTCAAAGAAATAGTTTAAATTAAGTCAAACTAAAATTACAACGGAAGTAGAAATAGAGATAATAATACCACATATTTCGTCATAAAATATCACTTGACGCGTACTTTCCAAACATTACCAAGGCATAAACGAAATCTAGATCAAGTGGATGTAGATTATATCATACTGAAGTCTTATATTAAGTCTACACAAGATTTGAACACGAACGTAAGTGTTGTCGACACAAAGAAAGAAAATAGAAAAATTACACAAGTGTGAAATAGCAAAATTACAAAAATTTCTATGTCGGATGGATTAAAGACTCAACTCTTAACAACCGTGCGTCGTATTATTAACGGAGTGGTGCCTTGACCTCCTTTGCCCCTGTTACTCGCTTGTCCTTCATTTCCATAATTAACTACACTGTACGTCATTCCATCACTATTGGCGGATGAAACGACCACTTGTTGTTGAGAAGTTGACGGTTCTACTCCAGTGCCTTCGCTGTAGTAGTTTCCTGTGACACTCGTGATTGTTCCAAATTCGATTGGCATATTGCCGGTCAGCGTGTAGGTCACGGGAATTCCGTCAACAAGTTCCTCCTCCTCATCGTCCGAGTTCCCTCCACTGTAGTCTCTCTTCAACTCCCCTCGTTCAATTAATTCCAGATTTTCTACAAAAAATAACAATTTTAATAAAAAAGAGTATTCATCACCACTATCAATCAGCAGTAGTCTTTCTTTTTCTTGGTAACGTAATGCACATACCTGGGTCACTCATTGCAATTGTGATAGATGTAGGGTCCTTGCGAGACCACTTTTGCACTTCCTCGTCCATTTTATGAACCTTTGTTGGATTCAGAGCCCACAGACACCCTTTCCTGGAGTTCGTCCCTCCATTTCCTGGGGGACCTTCGCCGTACTTCTCAAAGCACTTGTTTAGACTCAAATTGTGCCGTACTGAATTCTTCCATCCACTTGGCGCAGTGTTGAAGTATGGAAAATGATCGCTGAAATAAAGTACAGAAATGTTAATTGCAAGCACGCAACAAAAGACTGTTTACAATCAAAGTTAGAGAATAAGCTTACCACATAAACTTGTATATTTCTGACACAGGCAGTGCTCCCGTTTTCGAGTTTTTGAGTGATAACGCAATTAAGCAGGAGTAAGAGAAAGCAGGTTTCGGATATACTTTTCCATCTTTTGGATTTCTCTTGGGTTCACTGCTTCTATTCACTCCAGAAGATCGAGATCGACTTGCCAACTTCTTGGTTGTCCCTGAGGCCGCCGGTCGTTGAGTGAAATACGGCTGCCCTTGACTTTGCTGTTGTTGGTGTTGAGACATATACGACTTTTGAGGTGAAGGAGATCCTCCTTGTTGCAAAAACTGTTGTGGGTACTTTCCTGAAACAATCTGTTGTTGTATATTCTTAAGTGGCGGATGTTGACGCACTGAAGGTTGGTTGCCTTCGTCGTCATCATCCAAGAATGTCCAGGCAGAAATAGTTCCTGGCACAAGCTCCTTGTCTTTCCCTAATTCGACGTCCCAGTCTTCGTCGGTGGAGTAAACTTCCCCTGGTGCGAATAAGGGTTTCCGAGGAACTGGAGCCGAACTAGGAGCACTTGCTGCTGCTCCAGCTCCAGGGTCGTTTTCGTCATTATTCTTCGGTACAATAGTCGATGGATCCACCTGCGTGAAAAAACATTACCAATATTAACATAGAAAATTAATTGCCTGTTTACTTGTGAATGTTACGGGTTTTGCAAATTCTGCAAATTCACTGCTGCTTACCTTCCACCCAACTTTTCTCTGAGGATGCTTAAATACAACGTTATCCCAGCATCGTCTGTGTTTTTGCAAATCGTAACGAAACTTCTCCACCTCTTCGTTCAGTCTCTTCTGTGCCAAAACAGGCTCCAATGGAATTCCACCTCCCAGAATCATGACTTTCGACTTCAGATTACGAGCCTGTCCTTCAGAGATCTCGATAATTTCAGTTCCACTTCGGTCATCTTCACTCCTCATTTCTGTGCAAACCCGCACTCGTTCCGTCTGTTCCAAAATCTTCGTCTCTCTTGGATTCAAGAACATGTCATCTTTGCTACCTTCTTCGTCTTCTTCTTCATCATCAGCTGGATTGACAACTTTACCCTTCGCCACCATTTTGTGCACAATTTCCATGTTATTCAAGTGTCGAAACTTCGGGTGTCGCGTATTGAGTACTTGGCGTGCCACGTTGGCGTATCGTAAAACAGTAGCAAAGTTTGGGTCTATTCCAGACCCTCCAGATCCGGATGATGACTGACCGTTTGATTCTGCTTCAGGTTCTTCAAGTGAATAAGAAGTACTTACAGCATCTTCGAGAGGAGTGTAAACTTCATCGTCCATAAGCACATCATCATCGTCCTCATAATCCAAAGGATTATCTTCAACATCCTCCTCCTCCTCTATTCCTACGTCTTCTTCTCTTCTTTCGTCATCATCATCATCAATCACAATCACTTCCGTCGGCGTTTTTGCACTTTTGTTAGCCTCCTCCAAATCTCCTTTCTGAAGCACCGTAACTTCCTCCTCCTCCACATCCGGCATTTTGCCTACAGCTTCATCCGTCGTCTTGTCCTTGTCGTCAACCGTCGTCACCTCAGCCATTTGAAGATGCTCCAACTCCTCCTCCTCTACACTCGCCGTCGACATGTTGTCGTCTCTTCGGGAACTCTGAGACTGGACACTCTAAAATGTCTAAAATCAGTCTAATCTGAAACAACAAACAATCACAATTTAAAATAGTTTTGTAGGTCCTGAAGACATAAGTTAGACGGAGCTGCAAAAAGCAGTTACAGAAACCTACCTGTTACAACTTGGAGTGCCGGAATCGTTAAGATATGACGACTTCGTGCTTGTCGAAATTCGGTGACTTCTTGGCTTGGCTTCCGGCGTCCACGATCACGAATGGTGCTTTGAGGCGATGATGCAAGTGTGTAGCTCTGCTCAAGTATACGGAAGCTTGTACGGAAGTAAGGAACTCGTGTTGTGTTGTCTATCGAGTTTGAGCTTGGACAAAATTAAAACTCCAGCCTAATTCAGGCGCACAGTTGCCAGTCCGCACACACTCGCTCTACTCCGTAACTGCATAAGAATGTTTGAAATACAGCTAATTGTAAGAATCCACAAGATTTTGATTGTTAAATTGACTTTATAAAATTACGTAGTGTTAAAGAAGGATTTATGTGGAAAGTTGGTACAGCGTATGCATGTGCGTATTGGCCTTGCTTGATTGGGGGAGAGGGCTAACATGTCCAATGCGCTGTGTTTCTCAAGACTTTGTCTTCCTTATTGTGTGCTTCCCTTGTTTCATGCTAATTCATTTTTAACATGTGAGTAGATGAGGATTTCTGGTTTTTGAAGTCTTTAAAGGTTTCAAACGGTAGTTTACATTAAGTCAACTAAAATTAGGTGTACACTTGAGGATGAATTAATGCATTATAATTAATGGCAATTACCCTTAAAATTCTAAAAGTAATGTTCTTGTAGATGCGAGCTACTCTTCGAGTTGAAAGTTAGGTAGCATCTCATCTACAAGTAATGTTCACACAACTTATCAACTTACTACGACTGATAGAGAAATATTCAATGTGTCAATTATTTTACAATCATAATTTTTCTCATATATCGAAAATAAATTAGATGCCCACGATCAGTGATGCCCACCTACCAGTATTATGAACAATTACTTAGTACAATTAAGCACTTTCTGCTGTTACAACTGATAACTAAGGAAGTTACACTTATGGTATTGCGTGGACGACTACCTCCGTAAGATTAAAATAGATAAAAATATCAGGTAGCGATTCGACTGCGAATGTGCTTGGGAATATTTAATTAACTTAATACACAACAGGGTCAAGCCTCTGTATTGTCTGCATTAATTTGGAAGTGTTGTTTGTAGAAATGTATTGTAAGCAAATAAGTCCTGCTTCGTAAATTAAGGATCGCCTTTGTAACATTGAAGCATATTTTACATTGAACCTGTTGTTCGTCACTTTCCTCGTGTACACTTAATTCTGCGAGTCGAGGCAGGCACTGACAGGTCGATTAATTTCCGCATTTAATTTTAAAATTCTCAATAAATTAATTAATGACTAGCTACTGCCAACAACCCAGGTCTTGCCTTGTCATAATTGCCGTGGATTAAACATCTTCTACGAGCAAATCACATGACTCTATGCACTACATGTTTGCTAAAAATTATCATAATGAATCGGAATTGTTAACCTCCACAGTTACTTAAGTTGAAGTATTCACACTGGATTTCCAGTTGAGGAAGTTTACGTAATTCAGATGTACATTGCACAGAATGTGTGCAGATGAATTTGCCCGTCTCATCAATTCATTAATCAAGTTGAACTCACGTAATCGTCATTTCTAGGATAAAAATAAGCATAAAATAATTTCCTTCTTAGTTAGCTCTCACTCACCTTGTCATGCTTATCTTTTCACTGACTTCTTATTCATTTGGACCTTGCAACGGATTTTCAAACAAACGTGAGTTGTTTCAATTCCAAAATGACTAGGACACAAAACATTGTGTGTGGTTTGACGGCTACGTTGGCAATTATAATTCGAATTCGACTTGCAACGTGCCAAATGCCAACATTACCAACGCCTCCTGTAAGTCTGTCCGAAATAATTCCAGAAATCTGTATTCTATGAAAACTAAAAACAACTCAACTTTTCTTTCTTTCCAGCCTCTTCCAACTGCTATTCCTGTAAGTAGTATTTTTATTTTAAATTTCAGTGTCTTCTTGCATCTTCTTCTTTTGAAATTCAGACAAAATTGACTTTAAACTCGACGAAGTTGGTGAATAAAGTGATAAGAGAAGCTAGAAAGCAGTTAATTCGCATGGGGCTGAATGACATCCAAACACCTTCAGTTGCTTTCACAGTGAACGACTACTTGGCTGCAGTAGGAAATGGCTCGATTAAAGGACTTGCAAATATTAGACGCGTTGGAGACGTTCTGGTCACTGTAGAGCCACCCGGAATAGTCAAGATGCGTTCAGCATTTGGCGTGGTGAATGTGTCTGCCGATTCCGACGTGGATCTTGTGACACACGACGTGAACTACAAGGAAGGACATGTCCACACTGACGTAGATAATGCCACAGTTTACCAAGTCTTCAAATTTGACCTGCTAACCCAGACCTTGACTTTGGATGAATTCGTGTTAAGTGTGGGAAACATTAACGTTAACGTCAGTGGACTGGGCGAAATAGCTCAGAGCGACAGCGTACTGATCACGGAAATTATTCGGCAAACTAAAACTCCTATTTTGCTGGTTTTCAATGTAGTTTTCAAGGCCGCTGTCAACGCTGCTTTGCAAGTAATAAGAACGGCACTTTTAGCTTCAGGATAAGTTTAAATTAAGGATTTTACATTGCAGTAGCAGTATCTTTTACTACTATACATTATACATATTAAATATTAAATATTTTAGATTTGTCATATTTTGAACATTGTTTGCAAGTTAATTGACGTAATCCGTACATTCATTAATAATTCAGTTTAGGCTGTTGGAGTAGCGTGTACTAGCTGCTTACTTTATTTCGAAGAATTTGCAGGTAACAAACAGCTTGCTAGAGATTCATCTCAATTCGATTGGTTTTTTACTGTGGACGACGAAGTGAAAGTACACAAGTGAAAAAGTCTTCTTCCTGTTTCTCGCAGTGATTGTTGACTATTACAGTGAAAGTTGAAAATTTTATGTAACAGAAAACCAAGATGTAACCACCTACAAACTTTGTTTGTACAACTGAAGGTTTTGTAGAATATGGGAATAATGAATAACTCAATAAATTACGGTTAATTGCATTTTGTTTTATTTGCATGAGTCAACAGAATTATAAATTATTAATATTATAAAACAATCCAGTTTACTGACAGAACACAATTTGTAAGGCTAATATGTGAATTTCAGTCACTTATTTGAGCAATAATCAAAATCATAAATATCATAATATAGAAGTTCGCAATCTTGTATGAAACCTCAAATCAGTTGTCAGTCTACTTTAGTACCATTTTGTTGTTTAGCTTTTCTTATTTTTCTTCAGCTCTTCGCTGACTTCGTTTCGGGTTGAAGCGATCTTTGGATAAAGCTGAAGAAGTAGTAATTAACTAATGTCCCGATAATCGGTCCGATCCAATAGACAAGAAAGTGTTCGAGAGGAGAGATTCCCGAACATCCAAATTGGATTGTAGACACTAGACACTAGACACCAGAACCGGATTAATTTCCTTCCTGGAATAAATAGTCAAAGATTTTTCATGATTTCATGCAGATTTTTTCCTTTTCTGCCAAATGTGAAGTATAATAAGCTTACCACTGTATTTTACTGTAACGCCAGATAAGGGCAAGTAAAGGATTGAGTACTTCAATGGGCCGAATAACTTGGCAGAAGTCTGAAGAACAAAAACGCATGCTCCTTCAATCAGCATTCCCTGGAGCAAAGGAACCTGTGCAAAACGCAACTCAGTAAATAATTAAATGCCTATTTCACATTATGAAAGTAGAATTTCTTTACTTGAAGATAAGTACGACATCGATCAGCATTAGTCAACCTTTCTTCTGTAGTAACTGAATTTGAATACGAAGAACATGAGAATTGCATAGGCCATGAATCCATAGTTCTCCATTACTAAAATAGAATGAAATGAGAATTCATGAGATGCTGTACTGTACAGATATGATGTATGTTTAGTTCTTTACTTACTCACTCCAATTTCAAATACACACGCACATAGTTCGAAGATAGAGATAGTTTCTAAAGCAAGAACTATAGGAAGGTAGTTTTGTACGAGGAATGCGACTAATACTCAGCTTATCCGACCTATCACTAGTGTGACTAGAATGCACGCAAGTGAGACTCCTAAATTGTACAACTTGATGATGACACTATATCGGTAGACGAGTCTACACAAGATTTAAGTGAATAATACTAATGAACACAATCTTGACGAATGCTAATATTTTAAAAACTAGTCGCTGATTTGAAAAATGTTAATTAAGTGTGAGTGCGAATGAGTTCCGGCTGGTCTTGAAACACGACGAATCACTCGAACTCAATCATTTTGGTTCTGAGACTCGATTATACATTATATATTATAACTAATTTTGTGTCTTTCATGCATAGCTTGTAGAATGCATAGCTGAGCTGAGTGGATGGGAGCTGGGTGAGTTGGATATGTGTTATGAAAAAGAGCTTCTTCAAACACAAACATATTTTATGCAATTTAACAATTTCTTAAATGTTGTATTACCTTGTCATCCTGCCTTTGAAATTCAAGGGTGGAATAAATTAATTCCAATTTATACTTCCAACAGTAATAATAAGTTCCAATTTATTCAGCTGCTTCTATCAATTAAGTAAACATACATTCATGTGGTTTCTACTGTATTCTTCTTATTAAACTCTTTAAAGATCATTAGAAAATATATGAGACAAATATTCCGGAATCCTTCGTGATTTAGTAAATTGACAGCTCCTTGTGTGGCCAACAGTTTCTCAGGCATTTCAGGTGACATTGTGTTTTTTGCTCCAGGGCATTCCAATGCATCTTTGATCGCTTCCGGTGTCATGATGCTCTTGAGCGCGTCTGTATTCATGAAGCTAACCCAAATGTCCGGAGTCATAAGACCAGTAAAAACATCGCTGTATCCAATCGCATGCATCACTTCAGGACTTAAAAAGGCTTTGGCTGCTTTTGTGTCCAGGTCATTCAGTACAGCTTCAGAACTGCAGGCTTTCTTCATTACATCGGAGTTCAGGATGAATGAGATGTTTTGCGGAGTCAGGAAATTCTTGACTAAATCATGATTTAGGAAATTGAGAATATTTTCAGGTGTGAGAACATTCTTAGCTGTTTCAGAGTCCAACATGATCTGAAATGCCTCTGGAGTCAGAAGGTTCTGGACAGGTTCACTTTTGAAGATGATTTTGTAAGTTTCGCTGAGAATTGGGTCGTTATTTAAGCCTTTCTTCAGGGTGTGAGGATTGAGAAGGTATTTCACTAGTGGAGTTTGCATTCCAGACTGCACGATTTTGTTTAAAATAGATCCTTGAATTCTTCCCAGTCCGGAGGAGAGAGATCCAGCTTTGCCTCTCATGAAATCCAACCATCCTCGTTTCCGTTTTGCAGGCTTGTCCAAAATGTCATCCAGGTCCTTGCAGGACATGGAAATGGATGATTTGTGACTTAGTTTGGATGTTCCTGGAGACATGGTGTCTTCTTCCTCTTCGAGTAGAATGTGAGGCATTTCTCCACCTCGGTTTGCTTCTCGATAGTTTAAAATGCGGGTTGTCTCACAAAGCGAAACCATCTTTTAAAGGTTAATTATAGGAATCTCTGGAACTGGAAGGATGTACTCTCAGCGGAACTTCACAAGTGGATAGTTTCACAGTAATAATAACTATCACGGTACGGTAATGAGAATAATTGCAGGCTTGCAGGACACATGGACTATGAACTGCATAGAATGACAACTAAAGCTCATCTTTGACAGTGTGCTTGTTTACAATTAGAATTATTCGCATGCGGTTAGAATATCACGCTTGAAAGGAATATACTTGACCTTAGCTTATTAAGGACACTCATTTGTGTGGCCTATTTAAGTATGAAGTAAGGTACTGTGGGATTGGGCCCTTTCATTTTCACTCCAATACTCCATTTCTGCTGCTTGCTATGGCATTTACTATTTTCATTATAGTCTGCAGTTTGCGCGTAATGATTATGTTGATCATGAATTGACTGATGAATGCTTATTTAAAAGTATAGTAGAGAGACAACGGTAAAAAAGTGAGTTTACGAACGAGTTAAATGATCAAGTTGTTATGCAATACGACGAGTGGTGACATACTAAATCATTCTTGATTATAGTTCACGTGTGTCAGTCTATTAAAGCCCTTATCTTTCAGTGATTTTAGGTGGTAGAACATTAGTTAACCCCACTACCACCCCAGTACCATCCCCATTGGATCTCATTCTCAAAGTGACAAATATCTTTTTGTCAACATCTATAATTCCATATGAGTAACTCCATTGATTATTTCTTCATTCGGAGTTTGAAATGTTCGAACTCTGATGATACGATGGTATGGATTTATAATCTTAATTGGTTAATTGTTTTAGAAAATAAAAATCAATCCTTGGAGAATCAGTCTTTCCAGAGTCGCAATTATGTAGAGAAGCTCAATAAAATATTTATTAAGATTGAATATGCATGAATAAAAAGATTCTCCAGCACAGGATGTAAAATATTCTCTAAAAGAGTTTACATCCATACCATGAACGCTTATCTTTTAGCGATGTAAAGTTCTGGCTGGCATAGGTCAATTGTATTTTTGATATTTTACTGGCAACTGGGGTAAGCTGGCTTAATGCCTAAATGGATATCATACCATTCTCACTATTTCTCACAAAATCGAACGGTTTTTGGACGAAAACTGAAATAACGCTTTAAAGAATTTCTGTTAGAGATGCATTGTAGAACGAGATTTATATTTATTGAAGGTGTGTAGTGTAGAGGTAGAATGTGGACTAAATCCATTCACCCACTACCCTTTACTTTTACAATGAATCAACTCCCGTTAGGTGCAAAAGCAGCAAGTTTACAGTTTGAAAAACTTGATTTTGTATATATTATCTCAACGGTTCGTAAACAAATTGTAATGCATTCTAGCATGCACAGTGCAATGTGCATTACTTTTGGTCATGCAGTCAATATCTTTATCGGTGAAGTTTATGTAGCTTGTAGTTAGTAGTTCATGAGAATTCATCTGTTCACTGTCACTCTGAAGTGAGCTTATACAGTGAGCGTGTACATTTTAAAATTTGACGTTTAAATCGACGTTATAGGGTTTAAATAAGTATACAAGTATAGTTAACATACGAGTCAGTTGGGTACTACAAAAGTACCAATTTAAATGGGAATCATGCAGAATTCTATTAAAATTATAGTGAGCAAAACATAACAATTAAATGCCAGTTCCCAGGCCTGGAGCTCCATTAAATATTTATTGGTTGTAGAGTTGTGTTTGTGTTGATTCCTCACAAGGCTGGAGCTGGAGCAGTAAGAAAGCCTAGAACTCTGGGACGTCTGGGAGAATAATTATTTTGAGTAAAAATTAATCAAGGTAAAATCAATTCCAGCAAACTTCAATTAGTTTCTTAATTAAGCTCATGAAAACCTAGAAAAATTGTGATTTCTAGTCACTCCATTACAGATTGATTGTAGTTTAGAGTGCACGACGTAGCTCATGCAAGAGACTGGCACATTGACACATAATTCATATCTGTGTTCAGCACCCAAGAGCATGACTACGATGATAAGGAAAGTTGGATAAGATAATCGAGAAATCATGTTCGTAAATCATGCAGTAGCTGTGCAATAAACACCCCTTTTTAACCATCATAGTGTAGTTTTAGTAGTAGTGTGGAAACTCCGAGAAGTCGTAGGTTGGGGTTTGGGATTTACTAGTTTCTCAGAGAAGAGCTGGATTGATGAGGATTATAGTTTTGTGGTAGCAGAGGGACAGTGCGTGAGTATTCGGCTATTCGGTGTGTCGTATATCCATAGACTCATCATCATTCACTCTCTTATCTGGACATGCATGAATTTAATGCTGATGCTGCTACCTTGATCTTGATAGCCTGATAACTTGATTTCATTTGAGATGTGTCCGTGGTACATTTAGATTGCTCACTCCAACTGTCAAAGTCCAATTGGCAGCTCGGTGCATTGGGTTTAGAAGTTTGATATTCAGAAAATAGAGTTAGAAGCTTATTCAGCTAAGAACCTAACGTTTAAATTGTGAAAAATTCCAGAATTTGTGATAGGACAGCATATTTAAATGCTACCTTTGGTTCCTCCAGATTTCAGAAAAGTCATGACCGACTTTCAAGACGACTCCGATCTGCTGGTTCAAACATTTCGGTCTCACCACAACGCTTATACAGAAGGAGATGGATCGGGAGCAAAGATAATCCGATACCCGGAACAATTGGGGTGGTTTTATCACTTGGCTCAACTATTTTATGGATTCATCCTCATCCACTACTTCCTGTGGTTCATTCCAATGTTATTCGTGTTGTACATTCCACTACACTTTGGATATTGGTACGTCACGCTGGCCATGTTGGGCTTGTACTTGAGATCGTTTTTTAACAAAGATGAACTGAAGAAAGGCAGACCGTGGGATGCTGTGAGAAGACATTCGATTTGGAGACTCATGCAGAATTACATCAAGTTTGAAGTTGTTCGAGAAACCAAGTTGGATCCAAAGAGACAGTATATCTTTGGGCTGCATCCTCACGGAATCATCATCCTCTCCAGGTTGTCAAATTATGGAAATATCTTTGAGACGATGTTTCCTGGGATCGTACAGCGAGTTTTAGGTAAGATGCATGCTAATGATTGCTGTAGTCTAATAGTATTTAACTATTAACTAGCGTGACTGATTGAAGCTTATATCAATGTGATATTGCAGCTGCTACTCCAATGTTCAACCTGCCAGGCTCGAGGGAGATTTGCTTGTGGACTGGAGCTGTGAGAGCTGACAAGTCGAATGCAGTGAAAATGTTGCAGAAACACAAGTACAGTTTGGTCCTTTATCCAGGAGGTAGTGCAGAGATTTTTGAAACAGATTCTGAGTCACTGGACACGGTCATCATCGCTAGGAAAGGGTTCATCAAGTTAGCATTGCAGAATGGATGTGATCTCGTTCCTTGTTTTGTCTTTGGAGAGAAGCATGCTTATCACAAGTTGGATATTCCTGCAAAAGTAAAAGCGTTTATGATGGACGCATTCAGAACTCCACTTATCATCTTCTGGGGACGAGTTTACACGTGGCTTCCTTTGGTTCAAGACAAATTCTTTCTTTCTGTAGTCTACGGGAAACCAATTAGAGTTGAGAAGGCGATTCCACAGCCATCAAATGAAGAGATAGACATAATGTATGAAAGATTTTATGGAGATGTTAGAGCGTTATTTGATAAGTATAAGACAAGGTATGGATATTTGAACTCTGAAAGACTTATCATTCGGGAAGCTCATTCAGAAGAAAAGATAAAGATGATGGAAGCAGAAGAAAAACTTCATGGAATGTCAAATGGAAATGGAGTTCACAAAGGAGGCAAAGTAAACTAGAAAATTGTGATTTTTTCATTTGAGACCTCTACGTAATTAATAAGATTTAATTAAGAGCAATGACTGCATGTTAAAAATAGAATCTCTTATAGAGGTGAGTAGAAAAGTCGATATAAATCGTTTGTGTTCTTATTCTATATATATCCATTGATGCGTATAATTCTTTTGAAAATTAGGAAGTATGCATTTAAAGTAGAAATCAGATTTATTCAGGATTTACGATTCAGTTGCGTTTCGCCGATTATTGGATAACAGAGTATAAGAAAACATCAAGGATTGATCCAATTGTGTTCGTCTACTATTACCAAAAAGTTAGGCTTTTCAGCGTCCTAAAACTTGATACAATGGAACGAATTGTATGGTTGGTGCAGCGGTTGTAGGTGCAGCGGTTGTAGGTGCAGCGGCTGCAGATCCTAAAACTTGATAAAGTGGGACGAATTGTATGCTAGGTGCAGCGGTAGTAGGTGCAGCAGTTGTAGTCGCAGCGGTTGTAGTTGCAGCAGTTGTAGTTGCAGCAGTTGTAGTCGCAGCGGTTGTGGTCGCAGCGGTTGTGGTCGCAGCAGTTGTAGTTGCAGCAGTCGTAGTTGCAGCAGTTGTAGTCGCAGCAGTTGTAGTCGCAGCAGTTGTAGTCGCAGCAGTTGTAGTCGCAGCAGTTGTAGTCGCAGCTGTTGTAGTCGCAGCAGTTGTAGTCGCAGCAGTTGTAGTCGTAGCAGCTGCGGAAGTTTTTGAAGTTGTACGCATGCAGCAATTCAATTACAGCCAACACAAAGCATATTTTTATCGTTATTAATTGTACTACCTGAACAAGTTCCAGTCATGATTTGATAGCCACTACAGAAAACAACCGTTTGTGCCTGTAAGGCAGACAGAGTAAAAGTGATCACAGGTTTAATGTATCATACTATTAAGAACAACTTACATCTGCGACTGCAATCGCAGCAGCAAAAGCAACGGCAAACATCAGGGCAAATCGAGCCATCTAAATGAAAAAAATGAAATGTGTATAAACTCTAGTATGCAACTGGGTGATTAATACTTCCTTTTCAAAAATAATACGAAATCCATACCTTACAAGATCTGCTCAAACTGTTGGCTGCAAGTAAATGAAATATGAAGATTGCTGCAAGAAAGTAAGATACTGAAATGCCATCTCGGCATTCAGTTTTATATGAGACCCATCGATGAGGACCTTAGACCTGGATGCAAATTAGACCTTACAACTACGGCAAAGACATGAACAATTATTTAGATTGGCGTCAACAGCTCTGCAAACAAAGCATTAAAAATGTAACGCTGTAAATTTAAAGCTAGTCATTTGTCAAATTAACAAATAAAAATACGCGTTCGTTTCATTGGGTAATCATATTTTGTATTTGCTAAAACCTTCCAAAAGGTCATATTTTGAGTGAGTTGATTTACATTTTGTGAATGGGACACGTGCGTACATTGGATTTTCAAGAATGACTCTGGATTTGAGATGGAAGTTCAACATTTCCTCAGCCTGTGAGGCAAATATTTTTCTCTTGTGCTGAGAATGATTATTAATTGCAACAAGCAGATGATATTGTATCTAGATTCCAAATGGCTCCCTCAGAAAAAATATTTTGCAAATTTTGCAAAGCAATTTTGGTACAGTAGCACAAGCAAAGCTTTCTCCACAATGAAAGATGGTGGTATTGAATCCATTCAAAGAGTATTAAACCTAACCTATGATAAGAAAATATGATTAGTAAAGCTACATAATTGGGGAGCAGCATCGATTGTGTATTACATGAAACTTGACTATGAATTCCAATTTTTTATGGTCCACGTGAGAGATTCGTGCCAATGACAATCAGGAGATGCAACACACAACTTTTAGCTCTTTAAAGGAGGATTAAAGCTGAACTTATCGAGTTTCAACTATCCGATGCAAAAAATGGGAAGTATTCTATTGGAATAATGAAAATTACTTGCTGAATATGTATATGAAAATGAACCACCTACATCTATGACTGTCACTTGGATACTTTTTCATCTATCATCCATCCATTTTGAAATGCCAATGATTTTAGATTCATATTGTCTATGTGCTTTGGCTAATTAAGTACTAATGGAACTAATACTTTTACTTGTGTGAAGCTTGAGACGTGCATATTGCATATCGTCTCATAATACTTAACCCTCCAGCTAAGGTGAATGGAATTTTGTTGACTACTTTATCTTGGATCTCTTTCATCTTTCCAAGAATCCTCTTTATAATTATCCGAGTAAACCATAAAGCCAGCTTGTTTTCAGAAAACTCGATATTCAGTTCTTATGAATATGTGAGATGATTTGTACACGGATTTGGTAATGATGGAAAACACCTTTTTATGACAAACAACTTTTGCCACCTCTAGGTGTGGTATCCCATTCATGCTTGTTCTCTAATAGTATTTCTCATCAAGCTGACGATGCACGTTATTTGTTTTGCATTCTTCCAAAATTCGTCATATAAACAGCAGTTTGTTTCTCACCATTGTCAGTTTAGTCTTTTGTCTTCTAACTACCATAATTCCAGACTTGGTTTATTTATCAGATTTACATCACAATGAATAATAACAGAGTTTTGATATTATTACTTTGCGGAGGCTGCCTCTTCATTTCTGGCAGTTACGGTAAGAACTTATTCATATTCCAGTATTAAAATCATACCATCTGGCTAATTGTTAATCATCATTCTCAATTTCAGGCCTCAAATGTTTCACCTGTGGACCAAAGGATGGGCAACATCCATGCAATGCAACAATCCGCAGTGAACCCTGCAAGAACACATTTCCAACGAAAGGTACGACGGGTTATGTGATATTAAGTTCATACCTTGAAAAAATTTCACATGACATTTAACATGAAATGATTTTTAATCAGAGAGAGAAGACTTTGCATGCATACTCATGATTGGGGAAGACGAAGACTTGCAGCAAAGAAGTGAAGCGAGATTCTGCATGCCAATCCAAACTGCAATTGATAATTTTCAGTTTATTCAAAACGGAACAAAGTTTTCACCGAAAGTAGGAAACTGTTACAGTGATTTGCGGATTCCCCATGAATTTTATCCGAACATTACTTTTCCACTTTACGAATTTTGCATGTGCACAACTGACAATTGCAACTCACTCGTCACATTGACCAAGTCCTCTCAAGTTTAAAAGGCATAGTGCAAACTTTAATCTGGTTATGTTACTGTATTCAAACATGCAGATCAACTGGTAGCCTTAATTAAACTTATTGTAAATAAAAACAAAACATTCATGCGTACAACAAAACATCTTGTTTCATTGGCTGATAGACACGCACTACAAAAGGACGTGTACATTTATAAATTGCGATAATTATTACGATAATAAATTCAGGTGTCGGTTGTTCACACTTTCACACTATCTGCAAAATTACTTCGTAGGTCTAATCAGATAAGCTTAGCCGATTTCCGGACTACATAACTTTTGACTACGATAACATATGTCAGAAGAAGACAAAAATCCATCAGTCATACTGATAGCACCTGAATGAACAAACACAGGTAATTCTTATCATTCTATTCTCTCGTTATTTACTTTAATGGCTTGAAATGACTTAATTATTGCTCATCATTGTTGATTAGTGAAATTGTCTTCTTCATCTTTAAGACACATTCTGCTGGTGCACTGAAATAATGGAAGACTACAAAAGCAGAGTGAAGAATCTTTGTGACACGTTTAAAGGAGCTGCTGACTTCGGCTCAGACTTCGATGCTGAAACGGATCATAAAGGAGGAATCTTATTTCACTTGTGTCATGCTAGATATATTTACGATAGAAATAGATCACCTGTACGAGGTAGGTATTCTCATTAAGAGCTTTGATTCAGCAGCAAAGTCTCTTTTTAAACGAAATATTTTTTGTAGGATACGGAAGGAGTAAGAAAAAGAAAGAAGCAGAACAGGATGCGTATAAGCAAATTCTAGATCAGCTAGATAACAATAGAATGCCAGTAGTAGTTGGGGAAATGTACCGACATACAATTAGACCAGTATCAAACCCGGGTCAATTGGGGCAAAGTCCGAGTCCACCAAGATTTCTAGCTGCAGCTCCCTTGCAATCTCCATTGAGAGGTGAGAGTATTCTCTAACAATCTTTCAAACAATAAAAACAGGTGCGTGTCTGTTGGAAAATTTATATTTGATTTTATATTTTGTATGTGCAGAGGCTCCGTTCATGTTAACACCACGTGTCGAGCCATTAGACGACGACTTAATTTTGGCTCATGCAACCGATGGAAATAAACGAGGCGATTTAGAAACATTTTGTGCTAAGGCAGTTTTACCAAAGCCTGAGTTTAAATTGGTAATTACAGTTATTGGCAAATACATTTAGCACAAAAATGACTCGAAATAAATATTTTATCTTCAATGTGAACATGTACGTACACAATCCGTTCCAATTTCAATGGGTAGAAATATGTGATTGTGAATTTCAGATGAATGATTGGACACTACCGGACAATTCACACATATTTAAGATGCAGTGTATTGTTGGAGAAGTAGTCAAGTACGGAGTTGCCTGCATAAAATTGAATGCAACAAAAATTGCAGCATTTAAAATGCTTCAGACGTTGAAAAACACAGTGGAAAATATAACACCTTTAGCAAGGTTCTCGGAACTGGACATCAATAGACGAGACGCTACTTTAACAAACAGTACATATGCATGAATCACCTTTTACTATTGTGGCTTGTGGCTTATAAAGTTCGCAACTTATTTGGTGTGACAAAATAGGGGCTAGAAGTGTAGAAGCAGCCAAAGAAGTAAGTGCATCTAACTTCCTAAGTTTGGCGAGACCTCCAGTACGACAAACTCAAACACTTCCGGTTTCAAATGGTAATTTAATTACAATAAGTTTTAATATAGATAGATAGATAGATAGATAGATATTCTTTATTAACGTGTTATTCCTCATTTAGTACAATAATAGACTAGTCTCCCATG
>JAQGAD010000670.1:0-31187 GCA_034696625.1 Isotomurus palustris
TATTTAAAATACATCTTTCCTAAATTTGTCCAATTAAGCTGTCAAAAATTAACAAAGAGAATATGTAGCAGGTAGATGCAATTTACTGTCTCCTTTATGAAGTCTATGAATATAGAATTAGTTGTAATTGTGGAAGAATCTCAAAACACTTTTCCGGTGTTGTGTGGTTCAACACGAACAATGAGCTTAATGAATGAAGCCTTCATAATATTAATTAGGGGAACAATAGAAGACTAGTTCATTGTGCTGGGATACAAATTGTGCCACCAGGACAAAACAAATTGGTAGATGAACTAACAAAAAACTAATTTCTATTGAAAAGTTAACAGACAAAAACTTACAAGACAAGAGTTTCACTCCAAACTGGATTGAGATTGTTTTTTATCGTCTTCGTCTTTCTTTTGACTCCTGATCCATCGTCTGGTATGAGTTTCATCTTGACATAAGGATCTGAAGCACCGTTAGGGTCCATTGGAATTAAATTTTTAGCTTGCCGCACTGTAAGAAAGTCATCAGATTCATTTTACTATTTTGCTTTTTACTTATCCATTCATGGAATCCAACTGTTAATTTATACCTAATTTGCATGCATGCAACACTTCATTATCAAATTCGATGATATTTTATTAAAACTATACATGCCAGATTAAGATGTGTCACGGGCTGCATCGACGTGTACACAGAATGGATAATTTTGCCAAAAACTTTATTGCATTATGAATAGCAATTCTGTCCCATTTTTTCAGTGTCTGTAGACAGGACGAACGCTTCAAGTTTTTTATTACATCAATTGATGCAATATTAAGGTCAACTTGACTCTTGAAGCCTCCTCGACTTGATTCTAATCAAAATGACCGTTTCAAACTTGTAACTTTCAAATAGCAATTTCAAATTTGTCACATCTGCATGTATGTTTTTCCATCGTGTGTCCTGTGCATATCGAGTAATCAAGTACTCATCCACTTCATTTCTCAAGTGCAATAAAACCTTCACAGAGAGTTTTCTATCCTCATGACTCTCAATAAAGTATCCTAGTCTACTCGTACATGTATCGTGTATATTGCAAAGTTCTCTTTGTCCTCAAGTTTTTCTCCACTATAATAAAAGAAGTGTATCGAAGACATTAAAATGGATGAGTGTGTATATAGAGGAAACCAGCAGCAGCAGCAGCAAATGTGGACCTAAGCAGAACCACTGATCTTACCCAAGTATAGAGTAAAAGGACGACACACACAGAATTTCGTCCTCTAGAACTTCTAGAAGAAGTAGTGCATCGCATCCTCCGGATTCATTTGCTAACGGTTTGAGTACCATGTTTTATATTGCCCATTTCATGCATCCTGCACATCAACTCTCCACTGCCGAAGAAAGCAACTGAGCACGTCTTCTTTTTAATTGAGTCTCGGTATTAATTCCTCTTATGTTTTGTGTTGTACATGTCATGCTTTGTGTTGGAACGTGGAGACTACAAGAAACGGTTCTTTCACAAAGCTTGTAGCTGCTGAGGATTTAGTAAGCATTAAACTTGTTTAATGAGCCCTGGTGGCTTGCCACTGTTCTCCTAATACTCTCACTGTCATCTCTTAATCAGACAACTGACTGACGTCTTAATTGGCCCTGCTCTGTTGTCTATCCTCCATACAACTCCGCATCCTCGCTTGTTGTGACACAACTGGGCATCTCACATCAAACTCAAGAGTCATTTATCTTTGTTAAAGTTGAAATCTACGAATCAAACCCTTATGTTATGTAAGTACCTATTAAGTTAAATATAAATGAACATAATCCTGAGAGATGGTTCTTTTGGAACTACTACAAGTTGGACAGGACAAGTTTCTGCAAAGAAGGTTTTCTAATGAAATGAAATAATCTAAATCTTCATGTACTCTAAGTTCCTCTTTGAAACTCTAAACTTTTAGAGAATACTATAGAAAGCCTATTTACTCCACACACTCCACAGTCCACACAAACTCCTGGTTCAGTTTACAATTTATAGAATCCCTGCTGCTTGTGTGCACTCATCCAACAAGTTAGAAAATACTTGACGATGCATGCACTCAGTGAAAGTAGTTTTGGATTGAAATAAAAGTTCCTTCCTCACTCAATTTTGTGTGAGTGACGAATCCCAAAACAATATCGCTGCAGTGGACAGGAGACGAAGAGAAAGCATACAGAATGTGAATTCACGACAACTCCGTGAGACGTCCTACGGGGTAAAGTTGATGATGTCCTTACAAACATGTAGAGACATGTAAAGTAAAATTGAATCTGAGAAGTAATTTGGTGCTTTCTTCTTACTGTGAGGGTTTTTTTTATTGAAAAAATAAACAATTGGTTAGAATGTGGATGTTGCATTTAAGCTAGTTCTTGTATTTAATGAGATGGGTTACGGGTAGTAACGGTTGACGGTGGTTGGCTTGCATCCTTTGTTGTAATACCCGTGTGTTTGGGGAGCTAATACTAATAACACTGCAATCTTTTGTGAGCTTAGCTTTCTTTCTTCAAGTTGACGGGGGAAGAAAGTGGGTAAGTGGGGGAATAAATCTCAGGTCCCCTGCTGCTCTTGGTTTTTTTTGTTTATTTTCCTAACACATATACAACCGCAACCTACATATTATATATATAACCTTTTGTGCATTCGACCCTGTGTGTATAGTGTATATGTAGTTTTCGAAACTTTCAACAAAGCTAGGGCTTCAATAAAAGGGTTAAGACCTGAAGCGAAACCACACACACACATACACTATTCAGCATTCATCATTGAGCTATGTGTGTGTTATGCGCTTTGTGGGTCTCATGGGAAATAACGTCATTCATTTGATGGAAAGAAGCAATGATGATAACATCTCTCATCACATTAGAATACAAAAAGACACTGAAGGAAATTGAATGTAGTGTTTTCATTACATCAAATCTCTTATTTCAAGTTTTATTCACTTCGTTATCATATATACGTTCGTGGAATTTAATTTATATTCATGGGGGTTTCGTACCTCCTTTCTCTAAAAGTGTATCTGTAGGCTTTCTCTTTCATCATGTGAGAGCTAAAGTACCTCAGCATTTCAGCAGAAATGATGATTAAATTCTGAGTTTGTATGTGTACCAACAGCTTTCCATATAAACTATTCGTAAATTCAAAGTATAAGTAGCACCACTAGTAGTTTTAGCTTACCTTCAATCGTCAGTTTGTTTCCAACGCATGTGATTTTGAGCTCGATTCGTCCTCTCCTTTCTGTATGATCGCATCCACACAAGTTTGGAACGCTTTCGACACATCGCTTGTGTACGTTCATGTCACAAGCTGCAATCATGTGAACATTAATCAATCACTGAGGACATACGAAGTACAGCGTAGAGTTTTCAGCATCAAAGCGATAAAGCTTGTGGAATGGTGATCCACATGTTTTTAGTTTGAAATACAGTTTAAGCCCATATTATTAACTTAATCATGCGGGAAGCAGTGTTAAGCATGTATACTTATGATACGGAAATATTTAAACACACACTCCAGGAAAGATGATGGTTGAATTCACAAACTCCTTCGTATTATTTATACACACCTTAAAGAATTTGGATTCAGAAGAACCCTTGAAAATTACTTCCCATCCATCGACTCAAACACGGGAAGATAAATTCGAATAGGCTCATTCATTTTGTGTACGCTTCTTTGGTTCCATAATGAGTTGGCTCTTGTGTAAGTCTTTTGCCAACTAATACTACGACTACCATTTGTTACCTGCTTTGCCTTCCTTACGAGATTATTCTCTTCAGTGTCTGCTTGTCTGCGTTCCAAGGTTATTTGAATGCTCATCTCACTATGTGGGATGTATGATGCTCACTCTGTTGTAAATTGACTTTCTCAAAAAGATTATACCCGTGAGGTTCTATCGAACTAGGAGGAATCCTTGAAGTATAATCTCAGTTCTAAGGTGAAATTGCTTTTGTTAACTTCCTTGAAGAAAATAAGGTTTACTTTCCACAAACTTAGCAGGGAGAGTAAAGAGAGAGAGAGATGCGTTGGAGAACATATAGTTCATAGTTTAGTTATAGAAGGGATTATTCTTTGCTCTGTGCTCGTGCTACGTAAAGAGGAGAGGTCAATTACGAGTAACAAGGAGGAGAGAGTCATCAGAAGACATGAAATTATGAACAAATTGGAGGCAACTTTGTGTGTGCAGGAGATCACGGAGAAAGTGAGATAAAACGGTGCGTAGGTGGAAATGTATCTGCAAAGAATGGTAATGAAGAGATCAAACGGGGAAGTGTATAATCATCTGCTCTCAATTTGGTTACGTGTAAAACGCAGAGAGAGATAATTCCCGGAGTCATCAGTCATCAGCATGATTTGAATTAATTACTAACGTTAATCATTTATACAATCCTGGGATCTTATTTTAGCTGTATTACTCTCGTGTAAACGTGCAACAGAATATCTCGCTATTTATATTAATGTCCTAAATTACTCCCTCAGCTGGAACATCAAACAGATTAACCACTCTTACAGAAAGTTGTATACAGTCTGTTGGCTGTAGGTTCCTTAGAAATGGAAATACGTACATCAGTACCAATCTGCCAGATGCTGAGAAGCGTGTCCTGTAATATTAATTTATAGAAGTATAGCCCTATAAAATGTCTGCACACTGGAGACTGGTTATGAAATACTTTGAAAACTAGAAACGAAGTGAGTAGACACGTCATTTACTACTTGTCCTAAGATATGATTAAGCGATGGCTGACAAGAAAAATGAAGCAAGTTGCAGAGCCCAAGTATATCCGAAAAGTGTAATTTGTTCGTAAGGATTCATAAGAACACGACGTTTTTCATGTCACACTCATCATCATTCCATCTGAGAAAAATTCAGTGAAACTGACACCCTGAAGGGAAAGTGAGAGGATAGTCAGCGAACAGACTATACACAAGAGTTTTGATGAAGGAACGAGGTGAGACAAAATCCCAAGAGAAATATATCTGCGAAGTTTCATACCTTCTGCAGTCATAACTTTCTCTCTACCTTTCTACAGAAGACAGTAATAAAAAAAACAAGGTGAGTCTTTTATTGATTTATAAGCACGAGGAGAGAGAAAGTTTAATCTGAAAATGAAACTACAGAAAGTACAAAGTACAAGTTCTTATTCATCTTCATTCTCGTCGGTCACGTCACTTTAAGCGCACGATTGATTGCCTCATTACGACTTTGATACGGTGTGTTTTATGAGTTTATGAGGTCAGGAGGTAAGAAGGCTACTTGAGAATAACAAAGCTAGAATTGTGGAAAAAATCCTATTCTCCTCATATTTTCTCCAGTCAACACAAGTCTTAACGATTCTCTTCTCCAAATATAACTCGAGTAATAATTCATCCTTTAGAACAGAGAAGACAGAGAAAGTATTTTAGTAGTTCTTTGTGGTGGTAGGAATGACATATTTGGGGTAGTTTGCAAATGTGTACGAGACGCGTCTCGATCTTTTCCCGTGTATAATTTTACATATAAGATACGTAAGATCAAATAAAATGTAAGGAGAAACCTTATACACTCTGCTCATCCAACTCTTCCGTGACCATAATTTTAAAATGATGGAGGAATGGAAAGATACGACGGAGACGAGTTGGATGGGACGATGGGAGGCAGGGGAAAGCTTATAAAGTCAGTCGTGCATTAAAAAGGCTGAGAATAGAAGGAAGCGTTTTTAAGTCCAAATCTGTGTCGTCTTTTTGTCTCTTCCGAGAGACTTGGGAGAAGGAAGGTGATTCAACAAGCCCAATAAAAGGGCGTAGTCGTAGTTCGTAGTATTATGCATAGTTTAGAAAACCATGAGGAAAGAAAAGACCTTCTCGTGTAGCACAGCTTGGCTTCGTAATATTAAAATGTGGATTGGAAGTGAACGAAGCGGATAGAATTATTGTAGAGATACCAGATACTCACATGAATAAGGTAAAAAGGAAAGTTTTACATCTTTCTTCACTCTAATATATTTAGGGCTGTTGTTGGTAGATATAATATTTTCTACTTTGGGTGAATTCCCAACTATATTGGTGAGAACGAGCACAGATCTGTGTCGCAGATCAATTTAGGTTTTAGGGTGTTTTTGTAGGGTAGCAGTACAACATTTAAGGAGGAACAACGGAGAAAGTCTTGAGCGTAGACAAAAAAGGACTCCACAGGTAACAGGGATATAATAGAATGAGATACTCGTGTAAGAATCCAATTTAGCAGTCCAACGAATCTAACCACCATCTTTCCTTTCGGTTTTTCTAATTTAGTTTATGTATATCTTTGTGCAACATACTTTTTTACCGACATAACTTTATTATAGTAACTGTACATTAGGTGAGTCGAGAAACTGCAGTTAATAAGTCTAACAAAGCGACAAAGAAATCGAAACAAATGTACATAGTTTCTTTCACCAGAAGGAACGCATTATTTCTAATACACATCTTTGACAATCGCTGTGAACAACAATTTTACATGAAAGCGCTTAGAAAAAGCTGTGTGCGTAAATAACAACATTTATTACCGCGTGAGATAGAGTTGTTAGAGAAGGCACACTAGGTTAGTAGGGCTGATTGAATTTGAGAAGCAGAATGTATTGAAATTACCCGAACACTTGAGGCCTTGCTTAGACAAGCCGTGCAACATGCTCCCACAGTGATCACAAAAAGTGGGTGCAGTGTACGTGGTGACATCAAACTGGTGCTCAGACACACCTCCCTTTTGTACGTGACATTGAAGCAGAAGGTTCATTCCCAATTCCCATCATCACATCAATCATTGAATAGTCATCATCATGCAAAATTAAAAAGCAAACAAAATCAACAATGGTTAGTAATCATTAATAGCGAATAGCAGTGAAGTTCATGTCACTCTCAAGACTTCACTTTACACAAAATTCACATTCTCCACGTAAACCGCATACATGCACACATGCCTTTGATTTAATAAACACACTCTTGACAGTCTGTCTACTACTGTCATAACTAATAATACATGAATTTGTCACATTCAAGGGGAAAACACACAATACTTTTACCTGTGTAAACGAGAAAGCACCTTGACATTTTCGTTTTCGAAATACTTCAGAGAACACTTTAGAAGTTTCAACATTCAGAGTTAACAGACCGCATACACGCGTTGTTTTCTATGCAGACTGTATTATTTGGTTACTTAGTTTAATAAATGTACCAAAATCATCGCTGCCCATTTTACAGGGTATACATGTTCTGCAGTATACTAATTGAATGAAGCACACGATGAAGAAATCTTGTTCAACAGCAAAATAAGCGTGGAGCGAGTGGGTAGTTGACGTAAGCTCACACATTTAGGTCTGTGGGGACGAAGGTTGTCCATATAAAAGACAAGCGAAACAACAACAGCTTAGTTTGCGTGGAAAGGAGAGAGAGAGAGAGAGAACGGAGGACATCAAAAACATCAATGAAGTGTGGACTGGTAATATAGTAGTAGGCAAGTAATGCAATGAAGTTGGTAGGACGAGTGAAGATGATTCCCTGGAGTGAAACAAAAGGAGTGGAGAAACCACTTACATTACAATAACAGTAATACACTGAAAGACTGAATTGTCATGCTACTTGAGAAGTGTCCTGACTCGGCACAAATCCTACACCCTTTCCTCCTGACACAGAAATTCCCACTTTCATCTCACTCCGTCCATTGTCACCAATCGACTGAATGCGGATTATATCCCATAACAATTTGCATTTCAGACCGGAACAAAGATGCGATAATGTTGAGGCAAACAATGGACACTGATGCATATCCACCTCCATTCGTTCTTTTGTTCGCAAATCTATGCGAATATAATCATAATTGTTTACTTTTGTTTTGTGCCTTTTGCTAAATCTGCACTTTTCACGTAGATTTGAAGAATCTGCGCTTTTTTAATCCGTCCTTTCCCTCAAAGTTTGCATTGTTTAGATGAAAGCGTTATTGTTTTGCTTTTTAGGTCGAATCGTGGAATGCCTTTCATCTCTGAGTGACATTCATGTGGGAATTTTTCTGAGGTGGCCTAAGGAAAAAGTTCTGTACAGGCGGAAGGCAATCTTCAGCCTTGAGTCTCGAGTGAAAGGCAAGTAAAATAATGATAAGATACTGGAAGAGTGGAATATACCTAACCAAAGAGGAAGTTACGTTCCTTACAGAACATCTTACAGAAGGAAATCATTTGATTATTTATTCTTACGTGAGTAAAACGATAACTACTTTCTACTTTCACTTGATGGAAATTCGTTCTATTAAATGACTCAGGAACATTTCACTGTACCCGCTTTCACCCAATTTCCCATACGACGACTGTGAATCCAAATTCATTCTTTTAGAATATTCATACATGCTTAGTTTAAGCTTTAGCTTTCCTGCATTTCGTGTTGTCGTGATGATCCTGACACCCTAAACCTCGCACTTTATGTTCTTTCCACACGAAATGACATGAAGCTTCCGGTTGAACACCTCATCAGGCCTTTAACTATATCACCAGCATCATATAATCAATTCTACTGAAATGCAACACTAGAGTGTTACAATACTTCTATATTGCTGTCAGTGTCAATTCTATTGTCTCACCCGTGTAAAATGTATATATAGTGTAAATACAAACCGCACAGCCTTTTGCACACACCATTGTGTTTGATTCCATCCAAGTAGAATCTGTCTAAACAGACACACTACAACAAAGAACCACGGCTACCTCCATCGCCATCACCACAATCTCTTTCACCAGCAGAGTTGTGTGTGTATTTCGTACATCCTCCTCTGGCAGCTCCTCTCGTGTCCATCAATATCCATGAAAAGATGTAAGAATGCAAAGTACCCAAATACCTCCACACTCAAACCTCATGAAATTGATGAATCGAAAGGAAATGTGATTGCTGATAGAAGCGCAGTCCCGACCAATTTCCAACATCAACAACAACACCTTCTTTCCCCAAATCCCTACCTGCCTTCCCTTTCGTTCACTACAAACAAATACAAACTTGTGCATGGGTACCTCTCATTTTATTGCGAAATCAAACAGAACTTATTTCTCCTGTTGGGGAGCTCCTCTCCCTTCACTTAAAGCAAAACCTAGTGAAAGTAATTTGTGTATGCCCACACACGTAAACTGTAAACCATCCACGCAGATACCCAAAGAACCAAAACCAGATGCCGTTTTCTCATCATCCTTAAACACGCGTCGATGGTCAAAGGGTAATAAATATGTATCGGAAGCAAAAAACAAAAACAACAGTGACCGCTGTTGCATATACGAGATTCGTAGAAACAATTTTACATCTGGTCCACCTGCGTTTCACATAAAATTAAATCTAAACTCGCCTAAACTTTTAAATGAGTGAGAAACTCTCAAGATGAAATTGTCTAGGATAGTAGAATGTATTTTTATTGTACTCTGATGCTTTTCGATGAGGTTGCTTATTGTATAATGAAGTAGTGATGATGATGTAGACAATAAATAGAGTGAAAGACATTTATGTCAACCACACCCAGTTAGGTTGTAATTGGGAGTCCATAAAACGCACGTTGGTTGTGTGTGATGGGAAGAAGGAGGAAAGGTGGTGAAAGCACGGAACACACGACAGGATTGCAATGACTTGGCATCATTATAACCACTGCACCGCCACATGGTTCACATTGTAGATTGCATGGTGAGGTGTTTTCTGAAACTGTCAACTATCGTCTGTGTCAACATATCGTTATTTCGTGATCCTTACGTTGTTACTCTTCTCACTTTCTCCTGTGTGTGTGTTCTCTCAAACACCCACACATACATACAATATGAGTAAGTTAGTGAAAGTATACTTGGGAAGGACAGCGGAACATTGGAACTGTTAATAGTTTATATTGTGTGTGGTTGGTCGATCAATAGTTGAAGGCAGAGCATATCGAGCAGAAGGAAAAGAAGCCTTTTGTTCTTCAACCTTTTGTCTCTACAACTTTCTCCGGAGAGAGACACCATGAGACCACCTTTCAACCACACTGCCTGTCCTCTACTCCTATCATCATCATCATCATCATTGTTTGTGGCATCTAACTTCTCCCGTTAACACTACTATGTTTGTATGGATATACTTTCGCTACTTTTAGTGGTTTGTAGTACACAATTACACCTTAAATTGTTACCTAACCAGCAGGGACAGACCCAACACCCCAAGTGCAACTTAAAAGTACAAAGAGAGCCTAGGTATTATAATATAATCTCTTTTCAGAAATTGTCGCGTACATCATTCTTCCTGCATTAGTGTAAGTCTGACAGTAGACAACCTCACAGTCGTTTTGGAAATCCCTTTTGGAAAGCAGGTAGAGAAGAAGAGAATGACTAGGGTGTGTACAAAATCAGGGAAGGAAGGATGAGAGGGAAAGTATAGAGAGAAAGGACTTGCCTCTTGAGTTTTCAACCATTTGATTGAACTGGATGTTGAAGAGCCCTTCAGAATTAAATTGTCTCGAGATGGCAAAAATTTATCAGCAGGGATTCTCTGTATTTGACTTGAAGTGAGATTTACCTTCTTTCTGTGGTATACTGTGGGAGAAGGAAAAACTGCCTGTCTGTCTATTGAATTGTAGACTGTAGAATATTTCAAGTTCTATTCTGAGAATACTAAGAGACTCATTGTGAACTATTGAAGCAACTTGTAATTATTAATGTGCATGAAAGTTTAAAATGGGTGAATATCCTGTGGATAGAGTTCGATATCTATATGGGGGAGAGAGAAAGCAGTCATCCATAAGTTAGACCAACTTAATCGAATAAGTTGAAGTGCCACTAGTGCCACAATGGTTCTTATGGAAGAATTTGGAGAATTCAAGTAAAAGGAAAGAAGTAAATGAAGCATATAGGTGGATCTATTCATGTGTGAGTTCTACTAGATTTCATATGTCACTCGGTCTACAAGTGGGTTCATTTAATGATTCACTATAAAGATCATGGCTAGAGAGAAAGGTTTAAGTGTGAAGGGATGCTTTATATACATTTTGGGCTGTAACTTCCATACTCGCTCTCAAATATAACCCCATGAACTAGCTCTTAGCTCTAGAAGAGGAGATATAGTTGTATTGCATCATCTAGTGTGCTAGAGATTCATTCTTCACTATTGAAGGTGACTTTTCATTTGATCCGTCTATTGTCATTTAACCTCTGCTGCTCTGGTATACTAGAATATAAATGGATTCCTATTTTGTTCACTTCAGTATAACACACAGATGATCCTTTCTGGCTACATATATTTCTCCACACAACAGCACAGTGACAGACTGAGCTGGTCGAGCTTTCTTTAACGAAATCCAGGCGAGCTGGGAGACCGAATTCCCTTGTGTCTTGTGTGGATGGACACATACGGGAAATAAATTCTAATCCTCATTCTCTCTTCGAGAATCCAACAGAAGAGTAAAACTATCGTGACGACTGCTGACTTCTTAAGACAAGAAATATCTACGTGCGTTCTTCTGTTGGCAGTTTCTTTGCCTTGGGTCAAAAGTCATCTGCTCGTGTGTCCTTCTTTTTCCCACTGCTGCTGCTTGTCTGTGTTGGATGTGAACCATATGAGCTGCCTGTATTTTTTGCCTACTTTACTACAAGTACGAGAAATACATTCCAAGCAGAATAGATTGGGACGTGATAAATCTATACAATAATATTTTCTTTCTTTGCTGATCTTCATGACCTTTTTGATTCTGTTTTTCTTCGATTTATACGGAGAATTCGCACACACATGATGGACTACGAGATGGAGAAGAAATTGGCTCGGTGGAAGTGGAAGGATATGTCGCTATGTCTCTGGGGAATGGAGAAATTGAGATGTTCATTCATGGCCATGTCCGATTCTTTGGTGGATTTGGATTAAATACGATTTTACTGTGCTATTTCCTCGCAGAATGTACAGAGTAGACCATAATCCACGTATATATTATCTTTTTATAGTAATAGGAAGTTCGGAGAAAGTAGGATGATATAGTTTGCGTAGGCTGGAGATTCACAAATCTTGTTGTAAAAGCGTCAGCCTCGTTAACCGGGTGATACAAGAAAGCTAAACGAAACCACCTGAGGCCAAACCGCATCCCATTACATTTAGACTGATAGGAAATGTGAACCAACAACGGCAATGCGGACGAACCGTTCAGTTCCTTCTTGAATATCATGTGGATTGTGGATTGATCCATATTAATTTGGATATCTCTTTATCTACCGAAGCATCCGTGAAACATTTCTACAACACCCGTCTCGTCGTCTACAGCTCTCAGAGGAAATCACTGCAGATCGAAATGATCTAAAATGAATCCTAGTTATGAGATATCCGATCTGTTTCACACTATTACACAAGATAATGACCACCACCCAAAATTAGATTCCTTCTGGTCTCGTGAGATGTAAATACGAGTGAACATCGTGCGGCTATTTTAGTTATTTTAGCCTCTGGCCTTAGCTCCAACAAACGATAACAAGCGTTTGGTGGAATAACATCAAACACAAATATTTTATAATTGCAGATTCATAAGCTGTTTTCATTAATGAATATGCATATACAAGTTCTTTCCACAAACATCAACAATCAACACGCAGTTAAATTCACCCGTATGCAACACACAGTGAGCAAGCTTTGAAGTCTAGAAGAGCAAACATTCTCAAACGGATGAATAACAGTGAAGTGAGTTAGTATTCATAAGAAGTTTGCTGTGTGCAAAATCAATACGATGCTTTGTGTTAGTTCAGCACAAATAAAAAAGCTATCACAGTATTAGAAGGATTGTTAAGTAAACACATATTAGTGATTCCCATGCAATTGAGCACCATTGAACAAATGCTTGAACTGCTTTTGCATATTCGTAAGAAATGAGTGACTGGAGGAGTCACTGGGAAGTCGAACCTGTGCATTTCATCCCTTGATGAAGAACCCCATAAAGAAGAGATCCGCAGTGGTCGCAGAATGAAGGACTGCCATAAGTATGAGTTTTAAATTTGTGTTTTGTCCTTGAGTCCTGGTACTATAAGAATAATATCATACATTTTGCACAATAGAAGTCTTATTTTGAAAGTCGGGGATTAGTTGATCGTCTGAAATTAAAATTTTGTCCTAGTGGGCCACAGTTCGCTTTGGAGTTCATCAGTCGAGAATGTCCAGGCTCAAGACCTCGTCGTCGAGAGTGTAGAAGAAATGTCAATAGTATATGAAAGTCACCCGTCGTGAGTAAATGCTGACATTCATTGTGTATCATGGCGTGAGTGTATGTATATAACAATGAAGAAGGAATGCATCTAGCTACCTACACTCTCTCACTTCCATTACGAAGCGTGTAGTAAAGATAAGATTGCTCTTCTGCAGACTATAGACAGACTCGGAGTGTTCATTTAATAAATGGGAAATGAAGAGACTGGAAGAGAGCTCTGGGAGATGACTACACATTGAAGTAAAGATGTGAAAACTCCGTCATGATCGTAATCATGATCATCATTGGAAGAACATTGGTTCGCAATTATGGATCCAAATGAGAATGTCTTCTTTCCCATTATATGGGAACCTTTCTCTTCCCGATTTCCCTGGGGCTTGAGATGAGTGTTTGGAACAAAGCTACTTTCTTCAAGACACTCTGTTTAATAATTAAGATAAGAAATGTTGTATAAGAATACTTGTTGAAAGGAAACAAGAGAAAGATGAAAGCTCTCCAGAGATCTCGAGAAATGAGGTATGTGCCGTTGTGTGGATACTTATGCACTGAACTAGAAGACTGAATAGATTAACCTAAATCTCCCAAGCCCTCTTCTGCTTACGACTTGTGTTTCATTCCACACAAAATCATTCCATCACTTAATACAATTTCTCACAGAGTATCCCTACTCTTCTCACTGAGCAATCTTAACTACTGGGTGCAACTATTCACTATGTTATACGATGTTAAGGTGAAGATACGACCAGCCTATTTGACCTAGTTCTTATTAACCTTAAGTGAATTTCTGATTATAATCATTGCCCTAGCGGAATTTCTGATTCGTGAGCTCCCAAAGTAATGAAGAAATTATTAATAAGGCGAGTCTAGAATAATTCAATGAAAGTCAAACGAATCCACGTGCAAAGAGACTAAGAGACGGTGAAACTAATAAAGTTTGTGAAGCTCTTGAAACTTGACGCAGTCTACATTTTGTGTAGGGTCCTTCTTATTGCTGTTTTTAAACGAGAACAGTCACAGTGCTCAGTTGACTAATTAATTGTTTTTCTTAGTCCTCCGTCCAAGTATGAAAGTTCTTTAACATTCAGTTTCATTTTAGTTGTTGTAGTTGTATAGCACTTTCATACTTTCAGTCTGCATACACTTCAAAGTTCAAAGTAACTTGAGATCAGATTCAGTCAGTCTACGCAGTCTTTGTGGAGTGATAACTAAAGATAGTCACGGAACAAGTCGAGTTAACTAGATTAAACTTTAACTGTGCATTAAGTATGTGAAATGAAATGGATGTACACAATGGAACACGGAGTACGGAGCATTACGCTTATTACTGCGTACTTCTTGCATTGGAAATGGAAGCTGAGTAATTAATAATTGCTGGACAAACACTTCACTTACGTCTGAGTCTGCTCCCTTGTCTGCTCCTGGACAGGTGAATGAAACGAATTCGTGACATCTTCTGTGGACGACAAAGCTGCAGACTGGAAAACATAACAGATGGAATATTTAATTTAATGGTTTCTTGAGTCTATAGCTCGATATCATGGTTAGCTTATTAAAATGGTTGGCTTATTAAAGTTGGTTTACTTACTTTGGCACTGGTAGCCTTGTTTGCCAAATCCCCTGAAAGATAAAATTACAAGAGTTTTATGTAAAAGTTTAAAATGAACGCAGAGCACAAGCGAACCTCTCTCTCTCTCTCGTATTATAATAATAATCAGTTGAAGGGATTGCTTTCCTCGTTCAAGCACAGTTTTAATTATTTTCATCTCAAATTTACATTCTCTCGAACAGGGGTATTTAAAGTTTCAGAAATGTTGCGTCACAATAGAGAAGAGAGAAATAAATTAAAGGATTAAGTAATAACTGAAGATCAAGCTTATTATTACATAATTCTTAGAACTTACAACCATATCGGCTTACTGCGGAGAACTATACATGGTAAAGGTCGCAACTATGTACACACACATTTTGTTATACTTAAGACATCCGACACTACGAGAGAATAAGATTTTCAATTAAATTAAAAAACTTTTCCCAACTTCCAAAAGTGAGTTCATTCTTTATGGGATACGTATGGACTTTTCTGAAGAGATGGAAAGAAGGAGAAAGAAAGTAACTTTTTAAAGGGCAGGAGAAGTCGGTGGTCTAAATTATGAATTATGAACAATGTTTTACTCCGCTTTCACTGTTGGTAGGAACTAGGAACCAAAAACTTCCTACACATCCTGCAAACCAGGAAATGAAGGAAAGCAACAGGAACTTAATCCACGTTAGGGTTTCTGGACAACTTGATTTGGTTTCGTGGAAAATCGAAAATATGACTTCCTAGCATAGATCTCGTATCAAATTCGATTAATCATTATTTTCTAGGATTCTATCTTCCTCTTCTTTAAACTTACAATTATGGAATGTTTTTCGAAAGATAGAAATTGTGTGGGTGTGTAACAAAAATACTCGCAGAACCCACTCGAATTATATGGGCACGCAATTCCTGTTGTTTTCCAGTTTCCAGTTGCCAGTACGCCTACACAGAAAATTTAAATTAAGTTATTTGTAGACAATGTTGTAGTCCTCTCTAGAAATAACTGTTGACAAAAATGTTTACTAAGTAAGTTATAGCACATTACTTGTTCTACTACCAAAAACACACAGAGACAAGAGATCTAGTGAAAATTCATAATAAATTGTTCATAAAAACAATGCAAATGGCATTAAAAAATAACTTCTACCTTAATTATTCACCTACAACTTTCTACCTTTAAAATGTCCACTTCTGAATAAGAAGTCTATTAAATGAACATCAGGTTGGTTACCTGAGATGCACCCCATAAAATAATCGTTGTTACATACCCCCTAACACAAATCCAGCGACTGTGATTTAAAAACCTACGCCGATTTTGTTTAGTGAAAGCAAATGAAAGAAAACATATACAGTGATATAGAAATAAATATCAGGTATGCATGCATACTCGTAGAGCCAACGGTGAGCCGATACCAAGTAAATAATCTCCCTCCTACTTCTTCCCAGTTATATAGTGGAAAATCCTTAAAAGATTACTATGTTTTCTTCTCTCTTAATTCCCTAAAAGTGCAAAGGTCGTATATATATTCTTTGAATGTAAATGTAAAACAAAGTTTTTCATGCTCCCTTTCCTATTAGTCACAGTGAAGAAACAGATGAAGAATCCACATCTTGAACTTCTCTCTCTCTCTCTCTCTCTTTCTCCCATTTCCATTATTTTATTATTAGCAAAGAAAGTAAAGAATAAATTCAACACACAAGGAAGTTTTGTTGGCTTGAATTACACAAGACGAGACGTCGGATGAAGCAGACAGAAATAATTAACTCGAGTTTCACATTATAATTGAATTTCTCTTGTTTCTCTCCCGATGCCATAGAAGAAGGAGGAGAGAAGACTTTCACGTGAAACAAAATCCCAAATGTGTTTCTTTTACTACCACCCTGGTTTACTCCTTACTTATTGTTATTCTAAATGAGTTTCTCGTATGATCACTTGTTCATTACATAACAACTTTGATTTGAAAACATCATTTGGGTAAATAAGGTTTCATATTTTGAGAAGAAGAACAAAAAGCTTTTGTTTGTTGCCAACTCGCAATCATCCACTTCTGAGTAAATCTTCTTGTTGTGAAGAGACTAAAAGTTAAGTCTAAATGGAGATTTCTGAAAATTTCTGGTCTACAGTTTTCTGCCATCACCTTTATTGTCATCTCATGGAGATTGACGCACGCACGACGGTGTTTTGCCTAACGATGACAACGAGGTATCTCAAATTACATAGAATGTCTACTCAGATCACAAAACCATCATCAATCTCCTTCCACGAATTGTTTTGATCTGTGGGACACAAAAGGCTTATTACTCATTGATTAGGACAAACAAGTTTGAAAGAAGGAAAGAAGCAACCGTGGGTGTTATTGTGGGGAAATCATTTCCTCAGATTTACAAAGACCACACGGGTGGGACGTAATCTGTCTTAAATATCGATACACACACAATACAAATGTAAAGTTATGTGTAGGAAACTCCTAAACTCCTAACTACTACATTAATGAGAATCCTTTGAAGTTGAAAAAGTCCATGTAGTTTATTAACATTGGCAACTACTTTGAGAGAGAAGTGGGTTTCAGTAGATGATCTATATACGAATACGAAATGTTGGAAATACATAAGAAGAAGCCTTACAAGTCACATCAAAGGCCTAGGAAGTTTTTGGCAAAGTTGTTGGGGAGCTTGTGAGGTAATTTCATAAAATATTCAATCATACATTACACTCACACTCACTTTGTGCCCTCACACGTCTAACGCTAACGCTAATTGCAAAGTAGGCAATGAGACATACATTTACCTGCTTTGCCCAAAAGTATTACAGAGTATATTATGCGGCCATACTGTTGTTGCTTACTTAATTTGATGCAATATGAAATACTCACATATAAATTACATTATATACAATAGAATAAAGCACCCTCCTGTAGAAATAGGTAAACGTCTAAGTGTCTAACTATACACAGTAGATTGAAAGTATAATCGAGTTATTATTGTACGGATTCTCTTTAATCTTGTTACATATTTTTGCACGACATTCCATCTACATCCTTTGACATTTTAACTCTCCTGGGTAATCTCATATGCAAAGACTTCAGTCTTATTGAAAGGCAAAGCACGAACAACCATCGCCATTAAATTAGCATTACAATGAAGGGGAAAATAATATATAAGTTATATATATGCATATTGAAAGCTACACACACTCATATTGTAGGTGACAGTGGAGACCCAGTTTGCAGTTACTTTAACCTGGAGCAGTAGTAGTAGTAATAAGTTTGCTGCAGAATTGCGCGACATTTTTCTTGAGAATAAGAAAGCTTTCACTTGTACTTGACGCTATAAATTCAGATTGAGTTTTAGCGTTGCATACATAAGTTACATGAACTCACAAGTTCCAGTATGACAGAAATGTCGTGCATGAAGCATAAAAATCAGAAGACTGGTTGTTCTAAAACACATTTATGGGGAATTGTGTATTCACCCTTTCATAAAGTGACCACTCGGTACTTTCATAAAGTCTTTTCTCTCATGACTCAATTTTTTAAGAGTCTCAGCTGCAGTTGATCATTGTAACATTACACACCCATAATTTCTCCTTCGCAGAGTAATTCCTCCAGTCATTTCACTTCCACTCTGGTAGGTAAAGGACAAAGAAAGCAGAAAGCTTAATGCAATAAAAGACCGAGTCATTCTGTTTCATTGGCACTCTCCACACGCTTCTTTCGTAAACCAACCACCAACCTTACTACTACTCTACTACTACTCTCTCACTCAGCTAAGATTTTTGGCAGTTGAAAGTTGGAAGTTCATCTATGCTCCATTATTACTCTGTGTGTGTGTGCTTTCTGCTAGAAATCTAGACTCTAGACTGCATTATAACACCCTTCCAAACTGAAAAGTTCGTTTCATCTAAGTAAAAGCTATACTAGTAGTACCCTTACTACAGTGTGCAGTACACTTTGTAACATCAGCAGAAATTTTAGCGAAGAAAAAATATTTTTTCGCTAGAGTAAAACTGTCCTAAAGAAGAAATGTTGAATGTCATGAACCTATGGTATTTCTACACTTTCTCCATTTCCTAAATTGTTTCAAGTTGAGATGAATAAAAGGCAGGGGGAGAATAGGGAAGACGAGACTTGAGGTTATATAGTTTTGGTAACAGAGAAACAATTTGCCTCTCTCCAGACTTTCTCCAGGAGGAAAGTCGACGGTGAGATGAGTGACAGGAGGAAAGGAACTCCATCCGGGCCTAAGGAATATGAATGATTCTCTTTTTGTACTTTTCTCATTCTCACGGGCGTTTTCAGGTGTGTTCGAGTTATGTAGCAGGAATGTCATTTTGTCTATCGCCGTTTTAGGAGATTCCCATCTTTCACTTTCAGAATTTCTGGATATATAATACCATGTTTACTGTGTACGTGTAAGTAATACATATATAAATGGTAGAGTAAAGAACTGATTCTTGTAAAAAAGCAACACATACACACACACACACACACACGACAAAGGATAAAAATGTTGTTTAAATGGATGGTAAATCTTGTGTGGTGTGTGTAAATAATGTGAATGGTTTCCTTTCACGGATCATAAATTCTTGAATGTAAAGAAGGAAATCAGATAAGCATGTTTTGTGCTCATGATAAGTAGACGCCGACTAAAGATCCTCTGTGTTGTCTGATCCTGTGATCGCATAGACTGCACACGGTTTCTTCTGTACACAACATAATAATATATTATAGTCAATCACCATTCACCACCCACAATGAAGTTTGGAGGTTTGGACTATATGGTGTGTGTGTGTGAAGTTAATGTATAAAGTGCGAGGAACAAAAGACACCCTACAGCTACGAGCTCATCATGTGGTAATTAATTAGCCAAGTTTGTTGTTCAAAGTATTCAATTATTATCCCATTCATCTCAACAATATACGCAAAGTTGTATGTGGTTCTTATTCAGAAGAGTGTGTTGACAAATGCCTGTTTTCTTATACTCGTCCATCTCAGGAGGAATCATCAATCAACTTGATGCTGCGTATATACAAGAAGATAATATAAAGAAGGCTATATATGAAATGATGATGACTTTTTGTCCTCAGAACAATGGACAGGCAACGTGTAACAGGCTATTCCATACAAGGGAGTTGATGAAATTGGAAATTCCTTATTGCCTTTTGAAGCGCGCAAGTTTCTACGAATGATTCTAGAAAAGGTCTAAACTAGAATCTAGAATCTAGAAGATTGGCAAGTAGGTATCTTCTGGACCCTTTCTGAGTGAATCTAAATATTTACCTAAGCAGTTGACACAAGCCATCAATACTTCCTCCGTTTCTTGCAAGATGATGATAAGGAATAAGGGTGATGATATTATTTTACTTCGTTCACAGGGATGTGATTATCTCAACGCAGTACCTACCTACGTACGTGTATGTGTATCGCAATGCGGGGAAATTGCTAGGCTAAGCTTCAAGATATATGCACGAAAGCTGAGGCATTTCTATATACAAGGAAAAATCTCCTAGAATGCCTGGAAAATGTTTTATTTATGACTCTCAGAGGAATCAGTCTGCTACTAAAAGCGGAGACACAGAATTTACGAATCGCGAATTGAATTCAGTGAAAGTTTGAGTGAAAGATGAGGAGAAAAGTTGAAAAGTTAATAGAAATGATGGGCCCGATAGATTTGCAAATTTTGACATACTGTCCTAGTTCCAGGTGACTCTCTCTCCTCTTGTTGGATTGTACAGGTTCAACAGAACGTGTACAAATGTGGGAATGACCCGCAATAAAATACTATAATAAGCGTGTGTCCTTTCACTTACTGGAAAGTTCTAGTTTCTAGTGTAAAAAATCTAACTCCCGTTTTATTGTGTGATTTTATTAGGAGAAAGGCACATATAATGTGTAAAGAGCCAAGTTTCAATAAATTAAACTCGCCTTTGGCTACTTTTTACCTCGACTTCTTAGCTGCGGTTTAGTACTTCGGTATTTGTAAAGTGTATAATGTAGGGCGTGTACACGGAAATCGGGACGCAAACAAAAGTTCCGTAGGTTGGAATACCATAGCGTGTCTGCTCTTGCGACGAGTAATTCATTTACATTATTCTATCATGACTTGTGGGCAGTGCAGATTGATTTTTATTTAAGTTTTGATGAATTAGTGTATCCCATTTTGCTGCATAGGGAACCTTATTGAGATATATAATAACAAGATGCTCTAGTCTAACTTTCTCCACGCAATCCATATTAAAATTTCGTAACATGAGGAATCGCGAAAGTTACCACAAAGTTAGATGCAACCCTCTTGTCCTTCCTTTTAGTGGAATATTAATTTCCTTTTCTGTTTCGAAAGTTTCATCCAAGGGAATGAACACGCAGTATCATATAATACTGTACACTTCCTTTCGGTTCTACCAGTGACTAGGCTGGTGACAAGAAACACACGAACCACGAATGTTTTTATGTTTATAAGAAATTGTTTTCGAGTAAAACTAAAAGTGACCTCAAGTAAAAGTCACGCATGTGTTTCTTCTGGTAAAAGCTTGTCAGTTAACTTCAATCTTCACTTTAACTCAAGTTATGCACGCATAGGTTTATATTTATTACGATGGATTTGCATGTCCACAGCTCATCTGCATTCAACTTATGTTAGATTACAACTTTCTGCAGTAAAACCAAAAGCGTAACAATGCGGATGTCGCACATATTTACAAAAAGTGGGAATAGGATCAATGAAGGAAATCTACTCCAATTATCGCATTCTTAAGGTTTTTCAGTGCAGATTGTCTTGTCTCATAATTTCTGCACTTAATAATGTTACATAAATAATTTATGACTTGAACTGCGAGTTGCGTATCTTGACACGCAACGTGTGGCAAAAATCGATTTTTTAATAAGTTCCTGAAATGCCTCAGCAGGGAGAAATTTATATGAATAGTGAAATTAAAACTGTGCTGAACTGCATTCTTCGTCTTTTTGTGTGGGAGAAAGCGAATGAGAAAAAAGAAAGTGGAACTCACCAGATGAAGTCCTTACAATGGGAGCAGAAAGTCGGTTGTTTGAAGAATCTCGGAATGAACTTGTGATCTTTGACCACGTAAACATTTTTCTTCTTGAGGGCTCCTTTCCTTCCTCGTTGTCGGAGGCCAAACATCGTGTTGATGTCTCCTCCCATGTCATCTTCTCCTCCTCCGTGGTCGCCCATGATGCTGGAAATCACCAAACAATCACACACATTATTGTTACAGCAGTCGTAGACATATCAAGTAATGTTTTCTATATAAAGTGAATTGTAAATTATCCATCCATATATAGCAATAGCCTTTTGACACGAACACACACACACACACACACGGACTAGAACTAGTCTCTCAGTGCTTAGTAGAAAATGAGTTTCTCTATTTCAACGGAGGTGACATTTATCCGGAGTGCGAGTCAAGTTATTACTCAACGGAACCGTTTTTGCAGATCTTTATCATAAAAATCGGCTCATTCTAAATGGCACATATATGTGCAATGTACTCTGAGGATATGGGACTCCCATTCTCCACTTATCACTATCACACTTCGGTACTCTGTGTGTGTGTGTGTGTGTGTGTTAAGTAAAGGCAGTAGGCTATATCCAATATCTATCTATTCGGTAGGCCATTGGATTTTTCGCCTACTGCTTCATGACACGAATTCAAAAGACTCCGACGACTATGTACTCAGTCCTGTGAACTACAATTTGTATCTCGAGCATCACGACGACGATCCCACGAGATTACTTTTTCAATCCTTGATTATTTCGTGTCTACCAGAGAGGAAGAAAGAGATTGCCAAACGACCAAACGAGTATTTTTATGTATATCGTCCATAGTTCTATGGAATTGGCAACTCACTAGAATCATTATCAGTAGTCAGTTGACTACCTCGGAGTCTCTTCTTTCGGAGCTTCCTTTTAAATCCCAATGCATTATATAATGTACACACTCTCAAATGTCATAATAATCTGGGAAAGGAAGATTAAACAACGATTTTGGTCGGGCTATCAAAACTAGCTTTTAAACCTTTTAGCCTCGGAGGAAAAAACGGTTTCGTGAGTGGCACAGAGACAGACGTACAGAATACTTTGAGACTTTAAATGTCTACAAGGAGCTTAAAAATGTAATAAAATTTAGCATAAATCATTTCTAATTTGACGTAATTAAAAATAAAAGTAGAGAAGTAGAGAACATTACAAATATTCACAGAATGAATGCCACCAGTGGACGCTTTGGTGTTTGAGAAATGGCATCGGATGAAATACGTCGAATTTCTTAGCTCCTTCTTCATGAGAAGGCGAGTATTTTTGTGCCTTGGGTGATTTGATAATTGGCTTGTTGGGAGAAGAAGGGTTACTTTCTTCAGATGAATCAGATATAAAGTTTTGTCTGCCACTACTGAAAGTGCAAACGTCTTTGATTTTCCCAGTGAAACTGATTTCATCCATGCTAGACAGTGCACGACTGGATGATGTACTACTGCTGCTGCTGTTACCATTACACTTTTTTGCCGTTTCACAGCTACTTAGGTTGTTTAAATTGATTCCACTTTCACTGGATTCCATTGTGCTGGTACACCACACCAACCAATAACGCCGTTATAAACACATCTAGTACTAATTTGCATCAATAGGTTGTATACTCGGGTGGTACAGTGTATCCACAACAATTCGAAGTTTAACTTAAACTGAAGAAACTTTGCAGAAGTACAAATTGTACAAATTGTACAAATACATCTGCTGCAACTAAAAACTTCGCGTAGGAAGCGTCGGAAGTTTTGGTAGCTGAGCAGTAGGACAAAAGACAACTAAGAAGCCTTATGGAAAACATTAGTGAGTCCCGACTGGTGGTTGAAATATCCGAATTCCATGCACTAATTTCGTATGCACTGCTAGACATGTTGAAATGAACTCGAAAGAGCATCAAATCATTATTAATGAAAAACATTCCATTCTGTTATACTTCTTCACGCCTCTTTCTTCCATCCTGCGTGTCAAATTGACGAGAGTACTCCCTGAGATACAGACAGTCACTCACTATATTATAGTGTTCTAGTTAATGTTAGCTCACATGGTTCACAAATTCTCTAATGAAATAGTTAATTATTTTGTATACAAAGTGTGTGTCGTCATTCCTCTGCCTACTCTCCTTTTAGTCGAATAAAATGGAGGAGTGTAAAATGAACTTCAGTCTGAATTCAGAAAACACTCACAGACGACCAGCTGCATGGAAGTTGTGGAACAGTTGGTTGTGCACTTCGACACAACTTTCTTCTGTGTACGTGTAAAGTTTCAACTCAAGTTTAACATACACAAGAAGTGTAATAAATGGGGTAATTACTCACACCCAGGCCAGAATAAAACCTTCTAGTCAACAAGTGTTTAATTATTTAACTGATCTAAGCCTCTGGAATATATTTAGAGAAGTTTTAGTTTTGTATTGTATAATAATATAGCGAGTCTAGCTAAGCTTGCAGAGTAAAAGGGTAATGATTTTAGTGTACAGAGAGTCTATGTTGAGTTAACCGTGTAGGTCCATGTGTCGCATACTCGTAAAGAGAGTTTGGTTTGACTGCTAGTTAATTATTGAAATAACAATAAAAGAACTTGTAATTTTACTCGCCTTATTTCTTATTGCTGAAGTAATTTTTAGTCTTTCAATAATTATGACTTAGCTAAAATACGTTCATGCAATTAAACTTGAATTTGTTACTCAGATGTTAAGATTGCAGTGCGGTAGTACACGCTCATAACAAACTATGAAGCATTTGGAATCAAATCTTCAATTTTTTATAGGGACTTGTGTATTGTAATGACTATGGCAGAAAACCAGGAATATAATGATGCAAATATATCCCAGATTCCTAGAATATAACAAAACTGATTGATTCAAGACATTGAAAACCCACTGCTGCAAGCCGTTCCATGTAAAAAATATTTACTTCATCGACTGAAGAAAAAATTGCTATGCCAGATTGAAGATGATAATACAATTCCAGAATTTTGAGAAAGCTTCAAAATAATCCCATTCAGAGTTGATTTTAAATTGTCCTCTCATGTGTTGTTGATTAGCGTTGTAAATGTGAGTATAAAAGTATCATCACCATACATAATCAAGCCTCTCTTCACTTTCATTGTCTCTTCCTACTTCAGAGCTAAAAATAATTCGCCACAGTTTCTTTAACATATTCAACTCTGCCTATGTAACCTTAATACCAGAATTTACATGTTTTGCTCAGAAGTTCAACTCTCACACATGATGTGATACATAAGATACGAATCACTACTCTGAATGTTTTTCTCATCTTCCATCATTATTAGACACACTGTGCAATTTTCTATACATTCTTATATATTGTCTAGTAAATTATATAGAAACTGGTAGACACAAGAGGGAGAATTTATATGAGCCCTTGTAAGACCTTTCCAAACAAAGGGTTTATACGGGCATGATGTCTCATCTCTTAGTTTGTAATAAAGTTCCATACTTTTGGAACACTCGCTGCGGTGTATGACATGTAGCTGCTACCTGTCCTTAAACTTATTAAGTCCATGGAGCTTATAACTAAAACTCATTACACTCGATCGAGTAGAAAGACAAGAGTTTGTGTGTGTTTCTCGGAGTAGAAAAGTGTGCGATAGGTTTCTACGAGGAAAAAGCATGACAGAATTAATTTATTTCTTTTCGGACTTCATTGAACTCTAACATAAGAGTGAATCCAACAGGTTCTTCCTTTCCTTCCTTTTTCTGTCGCAGAAGCAGTTCAGACTTTCCTTCGTCTTGTTTTCTCATCCCCCGTTGTATTTATACCTTTCATGGCCTTAGGCTTAAATCAAACAACTTGTGCGTTATTGGAGAATTACCAACCGTGTTTTTGATCTTTTACCTACGTCTGGTAATAATATTCTTATTAATCTTTACACAAGGCATTTTCCCACAAAATATCTTACATGAATGGAAACAACAGCATTGGTTGTAACTTATATTAATAAATGGAGCTGTGTGTAATCTTAGATTCTTATTTAGAACACACTTAACAATCATTCATACGATTCGCCCGACAATCCTTCTTACGTACACACATATCTGAATTTCAGAAAGGCTTCCACTATATATGATTCACTCAAAATAGCCAGAAGACATTTTCTTTTCTTGAATGATAACAAAAGAGAAACGAGCTGTAAAACAAATTCTAAAAAGAAGAAACCAATAGAGCCTCATCTTTACCTGTCTCTTCCTTACTTCACTTACGGTTGAGAGAGAAGAAGTCTTTTGAAAAAAGTAACTTGGTACTTTTGTTAAAACGAAACTTATTCACTTTTCCGTAGTTGCTCGAGTAGAGAACGAAATCCACATGAAGGATGCACAAGAAGTGGAAGAAAGCTGAGAGAGATACTGACAGTGACAATGAGTGTCTTCGTGATAACAACTTCCACCATAAAAGGTAGAAAAGTATTTTTGTTGCAGTCAAGTTTCTTTCGTTTCAAAAAACTTTGTATTTATTTTGTATACGTCGTATTTTAAAAGTTTTTTGTGGTTATGTTGTTTTCTTTAATTGACCTTGTCACTCTGATGTCTGAAACAACTTGAACTTTCGAAGCGAGAGTTCGTTGAGAGAGAGAGAGAGAGAGAGTTAAAAAAATTAAACCACTGGGGAAAATTAGATCAGTAAAGGATCACAGTCTCAATAGAATAAAAGCGTTTGGTTGTTCTCAGACTTCTCAAACTAAAGTCAAAATGCTAAAAATATGACTGATGAAGGGATGGAAATATACTTTTCACTTTCTTCCTTCAGGGAAAGCCAAGTAATCGTTTTGATTCTTTGAGAAGCCTGAGGATAGGCACCTCCAACTTTAATTTTAGTAATGGATCAGTTGCACCGGAGGAATTGTAAAGGCAAGAGAGTCAGAAGTCAAAGAGTTCTAAGAATGGGAAAGTGACACACAGTGTTTTTTCGTAAGCATCTGCGAAGACTCAAATACAGTTGAAGTTTATGTGTAGACTTAAAACATGAAATACGATCTCCGTTCTCTCATACACGTAGTATACACGACTAACAATAAATATCTACCTACTTACTACTTTGAATATACACGAGAGAAGAAGTAAATCACTTTCTCCCGATTGAATTGCACATCCCAAGTTCTAAGCTTTCAGAATGTTCTCGGTGTGGTGGTACTTGTTGAGAAGAAAACTCAATCATGGTAATCCATATTCGTTGAAATTCCTGGAATTGGCTGGAATTGATTCGTGATTTGAAATTCTGCTTCACCGGTTTATATTCCCTGTGTGTAACTACACCAAAGTTAAATCCTTCTCAGGAGAAATCTCCTTGTATTGTGTAGAGAGGAAAGCACGGAGGGAAGCGTTAGACTTGGACCACCACTAACCAGTGTTCTCTACAACTACCACAGCACCACTGTTTTACACTCTGAATCTGAATCGTGAAAAGAAAACCTCCACTACTTTTAGCGAGCTTCCTCAGCATTAGAGCGAGTTCTCGGCATGGGAAAAGTTAGCGCATGTTCGCACACCAATCCTTTTATACTTTTACTTACCGTCCAAAACTCTCTCTCTCTCTCTTTCTTATGCCCTTTCGATAAGCTAAGAGAAGAGTTTACCTTCGTTCCTAACTTTCAAACGAGGAGAAAGTCTTTCGCAGTCTCCCATAGAACCGTTCTTCCCTTATCTTTCTTTCACCCTTTTCTCCTGTACCATAAGCCCCATGCAATACTTTTGCATGCAAACAACACGTTCAATTAATATGCTCTACACTCTACATGCCTTATGTCCTACCTACAATCTACCTGTGAAGAAACTCGACTGCTTGGCCAGTAAACACACGTCAGGCAAACATTTCAAACCGGTGGTTAATAGTGAAGGCTACAGCAGGTGAATACTGAATAGTATTGTACTGAACACTACTGAACACACTAACACTTTCCACACATTCCATCGTAATGTTTTTGGTACTTTCTCTCCATCTCTCTAACAGCTACTTTCTTATTCCATGCATAAGAAAATACTCTCTAGCATTACATTACATTCACACACTCTGAGGACTGAGGAATGTGCAAAGTACCTGTTGTTATTTTCTTGTTGGCTGAAAAACCAATCCTTCTGAAAGCTCAAAATGGGCAGAGTAACGAGAAATTCAATGTAAACACGACTTTATGAAAAAGGCACACATCAATAACTCAATCCAAACATTTGATAAGTTGATGGGAGAGCAGAGATATAGTGAGTGAGAGAGAGAGAGAGATACTCTTGGATAGAACTGATAGAAGACACGCGTAACATAAATTGTGAAGGAAACCTACAGAAATTTTGACTTCACAGGGATATTAATAAATCAAAGGGCAAGAAATACCAAAGAAAGCGACTCAGCCTCGTCTTTCTCCCGTCTTTGATCCGCTCAATTATTCATGCAACTTAAAACCCACCATGAATATTTCTCCCACTGACTGGCTCATTAAAAATGAAAGATTTCGTTAAGAAGAAAGTGGAGGTCTTTTGTAAGCAACGACGAGGCTTTTTCTACCCTTTCTTTACACTGGAGCTCCAGATGAATCTCGAGTGCTTTAGAAAAACCTCCTAAGACTCATATGTGTAGGTCGGTTGGTTGTGGGGTGAGTGTGTAGGTATTCTTTGGTTCACTTACTTAATACACTTTCACTCTTCTCCTTTGATACTCGATACTCGGTCAAGGATGATTAAGTACAAAACTCGCTTGAGGAAACTGACAGTTTGTGGTGTACCAAACCAACACAGATGAAGAGAGTAGTCGCTGATGTAAAGAGGAAGTTTTGGAAGCGTGAACCCAGGAAATGTGTGTGAAACAACTGACGGAAATCAGAATTTTGTGTGTTTCCTTGTTCCACTCTTTCAAAGAGAACCCCGTACAAAACAAATTCTATTATATACATTGACAAACTTCGTCTTCTTCCATTTCTTCTATTTACTTATTTAAAACCCACTGCTGACCGAAATTCTACCACACCGTAAGTAAGTGTAGAAAACTTTCTCTCTCCTCTCTAAACTTTCTTCTGTTGTGAATATTTTATTGAGGTAAACGAGCCACACGAGTGTTTTGGCTTTTACCTACTTTCCCTGACGTGTGACGTGTGTGTGTGTGTCGTGTCTTTGGATCGTGTGTATGTCCATCCGTCTGTGTCACTCAGTTTGTGTGTGGAGTGTGGACCCTACGGAAGAATAACACATGAAAGGCTAAAGAGTGAAAGTAAAGAAAGGTCTTTCGTTGACATAAGTGAAATGTGTTCACGACGAGGTGACAGATCGGATCGTGTGTCCTCCACGTTCAAACCTCGATACAAATTCTTCTGAAGATTGGTCACAAAGCAAGATCAATCGAAAGATCGAAACACACCACTTTATCATTTTACTTGGAAGTTGCCTGTCATCTCAAGTGTGTACGTTCAAGTAAGTAAAGAGTATTAATTTAACAATAATATATTATTCTGCTTTCTTTCTTTCCTCAATAAGCAAGAATGCGTTATCAATACTAAAATGTGCTTGTTTGTAATATTCATATTCAATTATCAGAGCTTGTTTGGCAGTTCGAAGAAAAGAACTCGAGCGTTGTGCGTTGTAAATTTTTTAACTGGAGACACAAATATGAATAATATGCCTACCTGCCTGTATGTCTATTTGTAGATGATACAAATAGTTTTCTACAAATAGTTTATTCAGTGCGGACTGTGGAGCATCGAGAGATTTAATATTAAGAGAAGCAGTGTAGTGAGTGAGCACATTAGTTTAGTTTGGAAGTACAATTTCCTACTCTGCACTAACTGCCTGTTCATAATATAGCAACAACCTGAGTGAAGCATTTATGAAAGCGATGGCAGTTATATTCATAGATACTTCAGAAGAAGAACACTGGAAGGATTCACCTTTCAAGAGTTCATGCATGCAAATTACAAGTCATTAGTATCGCCGTCTCAGTCTTCATTCTCTGAACTTGTGACTTACCTATTATGACTATTTTGACTTTCAAATCTACTCGCACAATTCGCTAAGCAATTCGTGGAAGTGAAGTTGAGGAAACGAGTTCACGACGGACTTTGAAGTTTGTAGGCGATGATCATCTTCAGTGTCTTTACTTCCATATACATATACACTGTCTAATTCGTGATAGACCCAGATAATGTAAGGATATACGACAAACGGATTTCTCACGGGAAATACAACTTCTGGAAACATCCTCCCGGAACTTAAATTATTTTTCTTTATGCATAAAACATGAAAATGAAAAATTTAATATTACTTTTCACGCAGAAATAGAGAAAAAGAAATGAAGCTCTCATTATCATTAGTGTTATAAATTTCCCTTTTAAATTCAAAAGCATGCTAATAGCCTGCCTATTTCCAATTGAGTCTTTCATCTAAATTCTAACGAGTCTTTAATAAACTCCTCTATTCATACACGTATAAACTTTGAGATCGTAGAATTTGAATTGCAAATTAAAAATTCTTTTCCTAGCCATCAGTTTCACTTGTGTAAATGATTATCCAACGAGAAAGATTGCTGGAGTTGAAGGAACGATGATGGTACAACCGTACAATACTATTCGTGTATTTCTACTACTGATTATTATTATAAATTCCAGAACTACTTTTAGTTCAGTAACTCTAGAAATGACTAAATACTAAATAAAAGCGTAGTATTAGAAAACCACCTAGTGTCACGAAATAATAAATGGTTGTGAGTGAGTGAAGAAGTGTAAAGTAATATGTGAGCATATCAAATCAATAATGCAGTATCATGTCACATGTGGCTTCCAACGAGTCTAGAAGGAAACTAAATTAATGAAATTCGCAAGCACGGGAAACTCTTGCATTCTTGTATTTCTATTGTTGTAATGTGTTATCTTCGTGAGAACTTCACGAGTAATTTTCAATGACGATTGTGTAGTTCTCATATTCTGTTAGGACGGTAATATATTAACTTGTATGTCGAATCGTTGAATGTTTTATGTAGGTAAGTATAGGCTAGGTTGAGTGAGTACTACACATGTTCAAATATGTAAACCCCGCATCAATGCTGCATTACTTATTAACTGTTTCCAGTATTTAAAATGCTTGCCAGTGTATTTAATATTTAATACGTAGTGAACTTGTGTACAAAGCTGAAAGCCATGCGGCCATGTAGCCATCCATAGTCATGGTCAGTGATGACGCGAGTACGAAAGTAATTCTTCACACATCTGGAAATCGAAGTGATCGTATACCCTTCCTCTATAGATTATCACATTAGATGGTATGATGAAAAAATGGCTTCGTTTGGCTTTAATCTTCATAATTCCTGTGAGCTTTTAACTTTTGACCATAAAAACTTCATGCCAAGCAGTCTCTATAGCCCAGACAATTTGAAACACCTTTCGGCAAAATCTAATAGTGATCTCAG
>JAQGAD010000671.1:0-31180 GCA_034696625.1 Isotomurus palustris
CCTTTTGATTTCCATGAGTGAATTTATACTAATTACCTTAATTGTTTATTCGCAGGTCAAACTACCCAAAAGTCTACGACTCCTCCAGTTGTGATACAAAATACAAAATTCAAAGTTCAAAAGGAAGCCATTCAATTTATGCGCGGAGTTATGGATGAGTTCACTCATTTGAAGAACTTCTCTCGGCCAATAGACCCAGAGTTAATTATTGTTATCGCTGCTAGGTAAGTATCTCTCCTCAGCCAACAGTACATCTTGGCAACTTTTAAGTTTTAACTAACTATTATGCTTTCTAACATCTGTTAGGAATGACGGTTACGTGCCACGTGATGGATTCACTCCTTTGGATCATATTTGGCCCGGATGTGACGTGAGATTTGTCGATTGCGGTCACATTTCTGCTTACGTCCTTCACCAAGGTCTCTTCAAGAAGACAATCGCTGAGGCTGTAGATCGATACAGAGGAAAGTACTTCTTAGATGGAACGCTACGTGAGAAGGCAACGCAGCAATCAGAAGTACCTGTGGATGCGAAGAAGGTTGTAGAAGTCCTAAGTTTTCAGAATGATCAGCGCTCTAGACATCCTGGGGATTCCTCTGCAGGATTATAATGGCTGTTGCATTAGTTTTTGCTTTTGGCTCCTATTTACAGTTTACAAAATTCCTTGTTTAAAACTTTTGTCATCCAGAATTATCTGACGTACATTAAAGAGAGATTATCAAAAAGACTTCTAATATTAAAATAGTAATATTATGGTGTGTATATTTTTAGGCAATATGAATCCAAATCCACAAGGTATGGAACTGAATCATGAAAAATTATCCGGTGCTTTCAAGTAAGACGATTGATAGTTGATAATGGTATGTAAATTATTGACATTGTGAATTTGTGAAATGCAAATAAAAATGACATCTCATGAGATGAGATTGCAGTGTGATTGTTCGTGACAATAATTCAATTAATTATTATTGTTAAACGAAGAGATCATAATTTATTCATCCTTCATTATTAACCTTATTTTACGATCAACAATGTTGCATCTACTCTAGTTGACACTCACAAAGCTCGATTTAATTCTACAAGTGCACATACATCAGTTTTAGTCAATTTTTAAGTACAAAGTCGATCCTGCTGCAGTTACTAAATTATCTTCTATTATCTCTACCTCTCTCCTTCGTCCCCGTTGTTCACATTAATACTGTGTTTAAATGTAGTTTATCCTCTTCTTCGAATGATGGATGGATGCTTTAGTTGTGATGAAGTTGTAAGTCAAAAGTAATCTGATGTCCAAAGACACGCAACCACTGTCTGCATATTGTAAGTTGGGATTAATCAGATCACTTTACTCTAATGCATCATCATTACTATCAAATCTACTTTAATCACCGTTATGTACACAAACAAAGGGCAATGAATGGTTTCCTCAAGAAGTAACTGGTTCGGCTGTGTAAACCATATAATTAACATAAAGAATAAATAATGTGTGTGTAGTGTGTATTGTAGCAGTAGTATTGCCTAATTAATACATAACTATTTATGCGTACTTACAGTATTTCTTTTTATAACTAGTATTACAAAATTAATGATTGCTAAATATATACATAGTTAATTATATGACTTCATTCATCATTGTCATTAAGTCTGTAAATGAGAGGCGGACTCGGTAGTAGTAAGTAGTCATCTGTCCGCTGGTTTCAACTATTTATCATTTCCATTATTCCTTTAATTACGTGTTATATAATTTGAGTAGCAAGCCTACTTGTTAAAAGTTAACTTATTATTGCACCTAAGAGAGCGTCTGTTGCATGTGTTCTTCTTCCGAAGAAGTAGCAACAAAATAATGTCTGACAATATTCTTATCCTTCATTGGGTTGTATGTATTGCACTCACCTACATTTTTATTGCGATAAATTACCCTAATGTTTTATTATTCGAGATTTCTGAGGTTCTAAACACTTAAAAGTGAACTAAATAAATAGGAAACAGAGATTCAGTTAATATATGATATAACGCTGCTGGCTGACTATATGAGGAAACCGGGTGTATAATAAATATATTTATATGATGAAGTGCGTTACTAGTTAATTACTAAATGGGTAAATACACGCACGTATGATTTATATAGTCGCTTATTAAAAGCTCTTCTACTTCTGAGGAGGAGACTTAAAAGACGATCACGATCAATAAAACTATACAAGTTCTTCTCGCTCTACAGCTTAAAGACGGTGAGAGAGACCTTTTCTTGTACTCGGAACAATTAGTGACATTTTTATCATCTCACGATTGGTTAATTACGAAGGACCATTATTGTTAGAGCTGTGGATGTGATGAGGATGATGATGGTGACTGCTCGCGTTGTGTTGAGATGAGTGATGAATGTGATGATGGGAAAGATGATTGTTGCTACTCAAGTTGTTGTTCGTTGTGTGATTATTGTTGTTATTAAGACTGGAGGATGAGTGCAACAAAGACTTCGTAACATTTGACCCTTGCTGTTGTTGCTGCTGCTGTTGTGCTGCCTGCGCCTGTTGTTGCTGCTGCTGCTGCTGTTGATGAATAGCCAAGGCTGAGGATGAGATCTTCGACTTTGGCTTCCGTTTCCTCGTCTGAATTCCATCCTTCCTCATAGCCAATGGTCGATTCACCCCGTGTAGTTTGAAATACAGTCCGCAAGCGTTGCAAACCGGTTCACCCTCGTTGTTCCGTCGCCACAGCGTTGTAGTCGTCGTACCGCAGTTAGTACAACAGAGACCAAGTCGTCTTGATGTCGCCTGCATTAGGAATCATTCATTCATCTTTAATTCTCTTATCTTTAGCTACTGTCTCTCTCTTCTCTCTCTTTCAAAGTCTAATCGACTAGAAAGAGAGAAAGACTCCAAGTCAAAAATGCATTTTACATCATGAACGGGAGTTATTAGATTGATTAAAGGACTCTCGTAGTGATTATACGAGTCCTCTGGACGTGCTAATTGTTAAGGCTATCTCAACTTGCCCCAATTTCGACATGTTTTAGTTGTTGTTATCCCCTCATCATCATTTAATTATTCATGTAATTGCTCTCTTCCACACAACTTCAGTCCCTTCCTTCCTGAGCACACGAGAAGCTTCACAAGAAAGTATAAAAAATGGAGAGGAATTTAAGTAGAAGCGTGTGCCTAATTGAACTGGAGGAATATTCATCCTATCTTAAGACTCTCCCTACAATGGATGGCACTTGTACGCTTTAATTAAAAGGTCTGGACAGACACTCACACACAGTATTGTTCTACCTACGCTCATCTTCTTCCTACTGACTGGAGACTGGAGGAATGTGTGGTTGTAGTGCGTAAGGAATAAGAACGAGAGATATATTTATTATAGAAGTAGTCTGATGAAAGACCAATTGGAAGTGGTGGAGCCGAACGAGGACATAAAATGAATGAGGGGAGGGTCTTATCGGATTCCTCTGCAGGAAGACACATGGGAATGGAATGTTTGTGAAGCAGCTGAAGAGACGGACACAACAACAACGCCGAGACTCGTAGGACACAAAAAGTAGGAAGGGAAGGGGAGTTGTAAGTAAACGTACCATTCTTCGAGATGGTTTAATCAAGGGCCGATTCATCCCATTCATTTTGTGATAGAGACCACAAGCATTACACAGGTAATGCCCGGTTCCATCACGTCGCCATAAAGGAGTTGAGACAGCCCCACAATTCACACATTCTCTTGCCTCATTAAGTCCAGCTGGAGTCCATCCGGGTCCGAGAAAGCACGTAGTGTCCAGCACAGCTGCGGCTGTCAACGCTACGGAAGGACTAGTTCCCGAGCCCCCAAAGTTCCCCATCCCCATGTGACCGTGACCCCCGCCCCCCGAGTTCCCCAGCCCTCCGTTGTGATGCAAAGGCGACGGATGATGGGCCGCGTGTGCTGCAGCAGCCGCTGCAATCTGATGATGAGGATGGTGGTTGAGGGCGGTGGCTGAGAAGTTGGGCGTGGTGCAGAATCCCGAACTCATTTCTGAAATATTTCACACAAAAAATCACACTCGGAAACAAGTCTCATTCATTCCTACACACTCGCATTCTTCGGGAGACAATCGCGTGGAAGTCGCAGTCGCAGCATATTTCCATTCTCACATTACTTTTTCATCCCAAAAGTCTAAACTTCAGCTATAAGCTTCCCTACTCTCTCGTCTGTATGACGGCTGATAAGCAAAAAGAACAATCTAAACAACTTCGAGGATCGTCTACCAATCTCCCATTGTGACTTTACACTGTGTGAATGTTTACACGGAGGAATGCCTCAAGAACTACTACACAGCGCATATTTTAGGGAATAAAGACGTTTCGGTTCATTTTGAAGGAGGAGGGGAGCGAAGTACATTTGTCTTTTAACCCGTTATCATCTCCTTAGACTGATACGGAGAGTCTCTCTTGTCTGGGTGGAAGAATGACACTTTAGGGATGGAGAAAACCACTTGGAATGTCTTAAGAAAGAGTAATTAATGACGGAAATGAATGTGAAATCAATCTTCCAAGTGGGATGAACTGATAAAGCAGGAGCAACAATAATTATAATGTATTCTTTCATAGGGAGGAGGTTTGGATGAATAATTTCCTTATAAGCCTTCAAAGTCTTTTTCATTCTGTGAATGAATTCCTCGGGAGTAATGAGCTTCATAAATGGGTTTAGTCTTGGGACACTTGAGAGTAGGTTTAATCTGGGATGGAGCAATTAGTGTGTCATCGATTAGGATGAATTAATGTAGATGAGTGAGTGTGTATTAAAAAGAAGGTAAGTGAGAAGGAGGATAGCGATACATAAGAAATGAGGCTAAAAGGATACAAGAGAAACCCATCTAAAAACTTTTAGCTAATCTGTCTCTCTCTGAGTGTAATGGAGCCAATTAGCGAAAGAGGATGAGAAGGTGAAGATGAAAGGGTTATAAACTGCTGAGGAGAGTAGAGTGGTGGTCGTTCATACCGTAATGATGACTTCGAGATAAGGTTGTGTCGTAGTGGTGTCGCCACATTGCCCCAGCGTACGGGTAGAGGTAGGACGGCGAGTAGCAACCCGAGCTGCTTCCTCCGGCTGAAGAAGAAGATCCTCCGGAGCCAGTGCTGTTCGTGCTGTTCGCAGGACTTGTCGTCATTGTCGTCGCAGAGGAGATTGGGGAGCTCGAGGAACCGAAGTGGTGGTGCGAATTGGAGTGATGATTCTGGAGGACTGCCGCGGCCGCTGCAGCTGCTGACGGGGCTGTGGACCACAGCTCGTTCGTTTGGCAGTTGCTGTTGTTCGCTGTGGAGGATCCTCCGAGGGACATTTCTCCGGTGGAGGACGTCTGGTGGAGGTGCGAGTGGGAGGGGTGGTGCGAAAACGCAAATGCGCGTGAATTCATCTTTGCTGAGGGCGCTTGGAAAAACTCTTGTGTTGTTGGAGTTGTTGCGGATGAGTCTTGCGTTAAGATGGAAGGAGGAAGTCGACCTGAAGAAGGTGGGAGGATTGATGAGGATTTAATGTTACTTCGATGATCTGCTGGTGATGAGGATGTTAGGAGACAGCTCGATGATGACATTAGAAGTTTAGGAGTGATGGGAGGATTTTGCAGGTCAGGGGAGCTCCTGAAAGAACACAAACATTCATTCATTATTTGATCGTCGTTATCATTGCATTTTTTTAGTTTGAAGAGTTTTTTGTATGCTTCCAGCAACGTTAGGCTAGGTTTATTTCAGAGTGAACAGACTTTCCAGCCTTTTCTTGTGGAATTTCTATGGAACTGTCTCCAGCAATAACAAAGTTGCTCTCGTGTTTACTGCTATGTTTATCGTGTGATTTAGCCTGTAATTTATAATTAGCAAGCTTGATCGCTTTCGTATGACTAGCCCAGGTGAATGAATAGGTGGAAATAAATTCAAGCTAATTAGAGTGATGTCAGAATCTCCAAATGTGATCGACGCGCATGAAAGGAACAACAATGCAGATGACCTCTCGTCTCCACCCGTCGAAGGTTCAGACGAGCCCTCATCAAGCCCCGCAGCGGAGGAGCCTGAGGAGCGTCCTTCGAGCGTCTCTCTACCTCCGCCGTCGTCGACAGCGTTGTCACCATCTCCGGATGAGGTGGCTGGGAGGATAAACTACGAGAAGCCGTTGCTGACGAGGATCGGTAGGCTTCTTGAGAGATCGAGGTTGAATAAGTGGGATTAAATGAAGAGGTGAATATGTTGGCTGTGTATCTCAGGGTCATTAGTAGAGTCGGGTGAGCTGACAGATGTTAAGTTCTTGATCGGAGAGAAAAAAGTGGAGATGCGAGCTCATAAACTCATCTTGGCCCTTTCAAGCCCCGTGTTTACGTCCATGTTCTACAGTCCCTATGAAAGTCAAAATGTTATTGAAATACCCGACTGCCAGCCTGAAGCTTTCCAGGCGATGATCCAAGTAAGTAACACACACCAACCACAGCCACTTTCGAACCGACACAAGCAATGAAGGTAATTTATGGCTCCCTTAAATTGACTTCTGTTAAGAGCTCAACTTTTCTCCACAACCAGTTAACTCTCTCTCTCTCTCCTCAGTCTCTCTTTGCCTCTCTTTTCCGAAGATCTCCTCTAACTGTTCACAACATTAAAAATCAACTCAATAGATTTTAGAAGTAGATTTTATATATCAGCTTTTAAAATGACTTCATCATCATCTTGTGAGTTGTGGTGACACGTCTTTAATGCAGTCATGAGACATTTCTTCAAATCTTCGAATGTGTCAACAGACAACGTGAAGCGTATATAAAGAAGACAAATGATCTGGATTCAATACACGTTTCATTTCAGTAAATAAAACTCAATCCCATGTCAGCATCAAAGAGATTTCAATCTTAATTCATGTTAATCAGGAAAAAACAGAAGAACTTTGGCTACTACTTAGGGACAAGTCTCATTGCTTTTTTGTTTACAGTTTATTTACACGGGCGAGAGGCTTCCTACGATAATGGATGTGACTCTCGCTCTCTCCACTTTGTATGCTGCTCGTAAGTATGCAGTGAAGGGACTTGAAGACTCCTGCATACGAATCCTCACCTCCTCCATCACTCCTGACAATGTGTTCGAAATTCTCGAAACTGCCGATTTCTACTCACTTCAAGTCTTGGAGAGAGACGCGTGGGAATTCATCGAGTCAAAAACTGCACAAGTCATCAGGACTCACAAGAAGGAATTGGGTCAGGAGACGATCATCTCTATTCTTAAAAATAACAAACTCGCTATCAGAGAAATCGACTTGTTTGAAATTCTTATGGAGTATGCGAGCAACACGAGCAACGTATTTTTTATGGACAAAAGACTTAATTAATCGATACAGTGCTAATGATGAAATGTGGCTTAGATGGTCCGAGGAGAAATGCAGACAAGAGAATTTATCGCTCACTCCCGAAAACAAACTCTCAGTTTGCAGAGAAGCGATTTCATTCATAAGATTTCCCACGATGAAGAGCTCTGAGTTCGCAAACAAAGTTGTGCCTACGGGAATTCTTGACGTGGAGCAGGTCGCTAGAATCTTTACGTTTATCAGTTCTGGAGTGGAGCAGAGGGAGAGTCTTCAGATGGACTGGCCTACGGGGAAAAGGGAACCGAAGGTGTCTTTCTCGGTTGCTACCACTGCCACCCACAACAACCAGGGAGTTATTAATGTAGCTTCTTTCCTACAACTGGATAACGGTTTGCACAGGCTGCTGAGAGATGCAAGGGAAGTTGATTTGGCTATACAAGTAGAGGATATTCAATTTATCAACGGTCTGGATGAAGTTCCGGCTAATCAACCTGCTGGAAGAGGGAGGAGAGGGTGCGTTCACATTCGATATTCGTTTTTCATGCATCTTGAAATCTGGAAAAAGCTCATTTGCTCTTATCTCATGCAGAAGTCGGAGGTCTCGGAGGAGACATAATCCTAATAATCGCTGAAGAGCGTGTTCAGAAGAGATGAGGCATTTCCAAGGAAATTTTGAAAGAGATGTGACAGCCTCAAGGTTCTATTCAAGGCTGGGAAAAATAAGAAATCATTGGAGCTCGACTGTTTTGTCAAGTTTTGTAATCTACGCCTGTAAACTTTACCTGTAGTCAGAAATAATATTTTTGAACTCATTTCAATTAAAAATAAATTCCAAGTGTAAATAAATTTCGCTAAAAAGAGTTTACACCTAACTTAAACTAATTAAGCGCCTAAAATGTCTACAACTGTACTAAGTCCAACGGAATCCAAAACGGACCTGTTTAGAGTTTCGAAAAACAAGTCATCCTCCAAGAAAAAGGCTGCGAGAGAGGAACCTGAAGTCATTTCGCGTATCTTTTCGACTGTCGAAAGTTGTGTCCCTGCGCGAGGAAACACTTCGAGTGATTCCATAAAGAGAAAACTGCGTCAGTCAAGAAGTCGGAAGTGGAGCAAGAATCAATGCGGAGATGGATTGGAACTGAACCCGAGATACTCTGCCTCAAGTAACCCCATCATTGGTCATTATGAAGCGTTGCCTTTGTTGAAGCAGCGATTGGGTATGCAATATTTCACCACAGACTACATAAAAAGCTGCACCTCATGAGAAGGACTAACAAAATATTCTAATGTGCACAAAAAGGCTACTTCTGGGAAAAGAAGATGTTTACTGATGTCCTCTTCAAAGTTGGACTGGAAGAAAGTCCCGTAGAAGCTCATAGAACTATTCTCGCAAGTGGAGCGGAGTCTTTTCAGAAACTTCTCTACGGACCTGAATCAGCTTTCTGTGACCAAAAGTGTGTGTTGTATGAAAAAGATTGCTCCGTTTCAGCATTTGAGGCTTTCATTAAGGTTAACTTTCCACAGACACGATTTAGCTCTCCATGTGTGCATCAATAATCAATTAGCTTACAGCGTCTTTTCTTTTCCAGGCATTTTACACTAATGAATTTTCTATTTGTCTCACACTCCCCATCGCCCTTGAAGTGTTTTACGCTACGAGGAAATACCAAGTTGGATTCTTGCAAGACAAAATCTTGGATCACATTCGATCATCAATGACCATCTCAAATGTTTTCGAAGCTCTCCAAGTCTCAACAACTTCAGTGGAGCTGGCATTCATCGGCCCGATGTGTTGGAAGATAATCGACCACCAAACTAAGCAGGTTCTGGATTACCACCTAGATTCAATGGATTCTACGACACTCATCAAGGTTCTCGAACGAGAACAACTCAGTTTGAAGGAAACTGAATTGTATCAGTATTTAGTGAAGTAAGCAATATTATTTATGCCATTTGAGTTTAATAATTTAAAAGGAAGGTTTCTTTAAAATTCGATATTCTGCATGAAGATGGGGATCTTTCCAATGCAAACAAAGGGGAATCAAAGTGACGGGGAAATCGAAGAGGCAATTCATCGAACCTCTTTTGAAATACATTCGGTTTCCTACAATGACTTTGATGGACTTGGATGATTTCATAATTCCATCTCGAATCATGGAAGGAAAGGAGATACAAGCAATCCAGGCTGCGATAAAGGGCTCAGATACGTCAAAATTGAAGCAATACCTTCCGTACAAGACGATCAAAAGAAACCTTATTAGCATAAATGCTGCAGGAGATGCAACGGAAGCGAAACCAACAGAACCCGAAACCACCAACTCTGGTCAGCAGTCAGGCAAATGCACAAGCGACAGTATTGTGACCCATCACCGAAAGAAAAAAACTCGTGTCCCATCAACCAAGTGATAAGCTCAATCTAACTAACCAAAAATTCAGAAATTTACGAGTTTGCGACCATTTCATTTTCAATTAAGCCTTTCATACACACCTTTCGTTTTAGGTCTATTGGAAGTGGTCACGGAAAACTCAACGTTGCAAATAATTGAGTCCTGCTAATTGAGTCCCGAGGCAATCATGAATGAGCACTACATTATTAATCAATCTGTTCTTAAAAATTGTATATATTTCAAATGTTACTGACTTTCTCAATGTAATAAATTGCTGCAAGATAATATCTGGCCAATTCAGATTATAATTTAAATATAAATTGAATTCACTAGAGCGAAGCAGATGCATTTTAAACAGTTGTTCTTGATAATACTTTTTCCCAACGAATAAATAACTAACTTGTCCTTTTCTCTCATTTCCTCCGTTGTAAACTTGTGAACTGCAAGTTTGTTGCATTTCAAAGAGAAGTCATTTTGCGAGTGTTCAGAAAATTTATGCGAATTCCTCATTCCCTCATTTATTATTTTGGAGGTTGGTAACGAACGACGGGATGAGCCACACCACCTCCTGCTTTCGAGCAATATGTTCACGTTGTGTAGTCGCCTTTACTTCTATTTAACATTTTTGCTCGACAAAAACTGGAACTTGTTAGTTGCTAGAAGTGTAACGACATGTGGGTGCCAAGTCAAAAGGCTTATTAAAATCCACACACTCATGCTTCACAGTTCACACCGTCCCTTCCCTTCTACAAACCCAACCGTTCTCTCCGCTTAATTTGCATAGCACACATTCAATACCGTGGAAAATTACCAATTAAATCTTAATCCTCCCAGATTAATTTATTTCTGTACGTAGCCAGAACTTCTTTAAAGGCAGGCATAATAGTCGCAGGACGGTTTTGAATTAAGTTCTTTCTCCTAACCAAAACTCCCAAGTGGTATAATAATGTACTTATTATACCCGATGCCTGCAAGCACGAAGTTTTAATACTCTTAAATGAATGAATCAAGAGATAATTGAAAGCTGCGGGTTCAAACACGAGGAGTAACCCTTTATTCTCATTAAAAGGGTGAAAAAGTAAGAATGTGAAATGGGACATAACGAAGAAACAGAATCCGAGAATTATGAGAAAAGTAAGAATAACTGTGTGCAGAGAGAAAACCAGATAATTTACGACGAAGGCTCATTAAGGATGCCCATGTGTGTCTGTAAATCGAAGAAAAAGCTGGGAAAAAGGGAAAGTTTAAAGAATTTTAAGGTAATTGAAGTCACACTTCTCTGAGAGATTTGTCCATTTCGGGTGTGATGAAAGGTCATTAAGAGTCGTGAACAAGACTCTCGAGGAATTCTTGTGTTTTCGACTCAGCACGCGCATATTTTTACCAGGAAATAAGCAAAAATTAGACTACACAGTAAAAAGGATTCAACCCACAAACTGGAAACACAGGAAGAAAGATGATGTCTCACTTATTTATTAGACAAGCAGTCAAATTTAATTACATAGTTTCGTGTGATGTGGAGAGTTTAAACAGCCAACGAACACACACGTGCTGCAAAGCCACTACCGACTTTTTAAAACACACCTTCCTCCACTTTTAAAGTAAAGAACTGAGCAGGAGAGCCCTTCATTCTTTTTTACCATTGTTACGGTTCATTTCAAGGGTACATAAAGGAAAAGAATTAACTCGTTATGAGACACGAAGGCCATTCGAGAATTTTTTAAATGTCGCGTGCCAGTGAGTCCTCACTCAAAATATAAAGGAGCATTTGAAATGAACTACTAACAAGTACACAAAACCTGCCTCCACCCCTCCGCCTCCTAAGTTACTAACTGTCGATTTCTAAAGGGCTGACACGGTACACCGGTCTCTCCTTTCTAAGCTGAGAAGCTATCTCTTCGCCAAATCAACTTTCCATCTCCCCTTCACTGAAATTCGTAAATAAGCTTTGATGAGGTATCTCTAATGGTTAAGCAGTGAGTTGTTTTCTGAAATTCAAAGGATGTTTTGCTTCTTTTTGTACCACGAGACCCACGTCAAATTTTTAACTTGGATAAGCATTACAATTTTATTTGCAAGTAACAGCAGTTCAATCTCTCTGAGTTTTTAGGAAGATGACAAGATTAGGTGCGAGGTTAAAAGCTACGCAGGATAATATCAATTGGAGTTTAGAGACCACAGGAAGTTACTCGTCGCGTAATGTAACGTCATGAAAAATTCCAGTCATAAACCCATCACCATTCACTAAAGAATTTAAACGGTAGTCACTTTATTGCCTGCGAATGAGGAATGGAGGAACTTCAGGTAAAAGTGTCGTCTGCTCCGACTATATATATCTGACACAAGTCAACCGTATAAAGTTACCCTCGTTGTGTGGCAATGTCAATCAAAAAACGGAACCATTGGGTTCTTCTGGTGGTCGACTGCGTTCTGCGTTGTCTCTGTACGATGGAAGGTAGAAGGCTCACTAGACTCGTATTTCCTAGCTCGTGTCTGCGTTTAAATGAAAGTAAGAAGATATTGATTTCTATTCCATTACACGATCCCTCTATCCCTTCGCTTAAGTCTTGACAATTTACAAGTATTTACTTTTATTGCTCTATGATTGACTCTTCACTTTGTAATTCTCTAAAGATATACTTGCTCCGTTTATCGTAAGTAGCAATAAGGATTAAGAAGTTAGTTGGCAGCGAAGGAAATCGGCTTGCCTGAGAGAGAGACAGAGAATAGGACAACAAAAGTATGTGACGAAATGCAGAGGGATTGTAAATCACACATTAAGTGATTGGATAATGGAGTTAGTCTCTAATGGATGGAATGGTCTCTCTCACAACATTTTGCTGAAAGACAATCATCACTTCTGTGTGTGTTTAGAGAGAGAGAGAGCAATAGAAGATTGACAACTAGTTGACAAAATATGAGAATTGTAGAGTCATAAATTTACGGGTGGTCGAGCCGCATTTATAAGATTGAAAGACCTCTACTCTGTGTTGTATACAGTGTCTTCGTGATTATCTGCACACCTTTTCTCGCTCTCTGTTGTCTGTGTGTGTCGTTATACTGCGAGGTGTGTATGTCCCATACAAATAGGTGAATTATAGGCCACACCTTCCTCTCATATGTTTTAATGTTGGGTTGCATTTAATGTCAGACAAAATAGTTAGTGAAGCACTTACTATAATTATAACTTTTGATAACTCTCCTTGACCATTTTGGCGAGTGAGGTGTGCGAGTGTAATCTTATCGGGAATTAAATACCAGAGCAATTAGCCAATAATGTAATAAGTATTGTTAAGGCAAGAGTGTGTGTGGTGGTGTATCGTCTTGGGTGCATGCAAAACACACAAAGGTATAACGTGACTGCCATAAAAAACTCCGAGGCAATCAAAGATCTGTCATCTTCTGGCTCAAATCTTGTATGCAGTTATCTTTAACACGTCATAAAACTCTGCAGTCTGATATGATAAGGACACATAGGACGGTATTAAGTTTCCTTTTGGCCTCGCAAATATTCCTGCCAAATCTTCTAATCTCACGAGCTGCTAAATAATCATAAGGACTCAAGTAACTAATCACGTAGTGTTGGGCAACCCGAACTTGAACTAAGTGTTTTTCTCATTGATAAAGAGAGGTTAATTTATAATCCTGTTTTATGTGATAACTAATGAATGAATATGTTCATAAACAATAAAGACAAACGTGTGTGGATTTACTCTGCCAAAAGAATGTTGTGCAATATTTTATGGTTTGAATTCGCTAGCTTTTCGCGTGACTGAAATTTTTCTTGCATTGGCATAAAGAATAAACTGTTGGAAGCCAGAGAGTTCGCTTACAACAACTTATTCAACCTAGCCCAAGTTTTATTTCAGTGTAGGTTCATACCTTATTGGTTAATACCTTCGTCATTTCTGTGTGTGTGTGTGTGTCGTGCAGGTCTTTGCAATTCAGAGAAATATTTAGCGTTCATCACAATAAACCTGGATCTGGATTCTGGATTTATGAACTCAATAATAAAATATGCTTCGCGGAGTTGCAGAATATTTTGAAAGTGTGGGTGAATAAATATCGTTGGAATCTGGTGAGGAATTGTAAATACGGAGACTGCAGATGACTTGTGAAGAATGCCACGGACTGGGTGAGCAAAAAGAAAGCAGGGAGATGAGAAAGGCATGGTGAGTGCACATCAGGACTGTATCAACCCGAAGTGGAAGGAGATCGACTTATGCTGATTGAAAAAAGTGTGGCGCCTGGGATAATGGAAAAAGTTGGTAGACTGCGTTGGCTGTGGAGGCAGGCAGCCAGTTTCGTCGATATGCACGGGGACAATGAGAGACGATAGGGCCAGCCAGGCCACACAAACAATTTAAGGACAGGTAGACTGGAGAAGAGAGCCTCACTGTCCTGCGACTCTCTCCTAATTGCCCCCACTGTCCCAAACATCGAAATACCATTTGACTAATTGCTCCCCAATTCACCTTCGTCTCGAGGAAGTCCTTAAGCACCAAACCCAACACACTCGTCGATTTCTGCTCATGGAGAAAGACGAACACAGAGATACTCTGTCTTATAGTTCGTCTCATATGAAATTGCATTTCCTATCTGTTCCTCCGGTGCATCTGGTTGAGACACAGGCCAAGAGAACCCCCGTCCGAAGGGGTGGAAATGAAATGACTTTCGCTGATTCTTTTTTAGATTGACACAACTCCTGAATGGACTTGAGAGAAACAAGACTTAACGTCTTTCTCACTCAAATGTTTTAAGTGTTTTGATGGTGGGACCATTGCTTCGAGCTATCTACACGCGATCTTTCTCAATCCCATTTAATCCCCACTTATAATGTCTGTGCACAGGAAAGGGAAACTCTGTTTACTTCTTTCCATCCGGCTCCTCGTTCGTTCGACCAGCTCCTCTTCTTCTTCTCCATCTCAATGAATGGCTGGACGACCCAGACGCAAATAAATATTTATGTATCATGCTTGACACTTCTCAAGATTCGTCGGATGTGTATTAATTATTAAGTACAAATATGCCCAAGATTAACATTGAAGAAGTGGGGAAGATGAGCTATTAAGAGGAGGCTCCTCTCATATTTTTACTGCACACGGTTATTCCCAGACGATATCATTAATCAAAAGGTGCATATTATGAGTGCAGACTAATTGCGAGGAAATTCCAAGAATATATAATGCAAATAAATCTTTTTATATTATGACCAATGGTGTATCTAACTGTAGGATCGCCCATTAAATTGCACATAAGGAAATACACGGAGCAAATAATTATATTTCTACTATTATTTCACGCTTATTAAGTGTATATACCTACGCTAACGCTAGCCTTATAAATATATACGAAGGAGATAAGGTTGTGTCTGTGTGTGTAGGTTAAGTTTTTAAGTAGCATGCTACCAACATTTGTTTTTCTTTTCCTATGAATAATTCTGTTTATAATTGAATTAGATTAATACTTTTAGCCTCGAACAATCTGAGAAAAATCTCGTGCTTTAGCCCACATTTGAGATTAGCTTAAGTAGCTTATCCGAAATAGTCCCACACTGGTATCTCGAAACTCTCGCCCTAAACCAACATTTATTGCTCAAAGTTGATAGTGAGAATCGGGAATTTAATGGTATAATGTTGTACATTTTGACTTGGACTCCTTTTTGTGTGGGACTTGCAGTATACTGTTCTAATATATTATTTCCTCGGTCGACCAACATTCAACCTATTGTGTAATCTACAAAGATTTATTTTTATTCCTCCAACCATCTACAATACGCTTCTGAACTTCTGACTTAATGTATGCAAAGTGTGAAGGGAGGAAATTTATATGTGCCACAAATTACCGAGAACAAATTAGTTTCACAGAGTTGATTTTTACCGTAGCGGAAGAAGTTGTCTGAGGAGCGAAGTCAATAAATTGTGTGTACTATAGAGCTCTACAGAGAGCAGGGAATAAATTTAAGGCTTTCGTTTACTTACTTAGTGTTAGCGTGCTATTATTCCTTCACAATTTTATAATTAAGAAAAGATATCAATCGGACATGAATCATTTCTTACCTCGAATGAATGTGTCTCGGATGAAAGAAAAATGAGGTAAATGAGGGTTAAATGAGCGATTCTCTCGGACCACTCTGCTTCAGTCGTCTTCTCTTGCAGACTTGCAGCTCTCTATTGTCTTGTTAACGGCTAATAAATAACCATTTTTAATTGTTTTTTAAGTCGAATTACTTGTATAACTGGTGCTTTGCTTGTCCTTTTCTTAAGTACACTCTCTCAGCATTTATACAGGAAAGACAGGAGAGTCACACGAAAGGTGTGCTTAAGACTTTCTGCGAGTCAAAGCACGTCTTAAAATGCTGCTAATTCAGAGGCACTCATCATCATTTAATCTCCATCTACATTTCACGGTCTGTCAAGTATTATGGAGAGTTTTATTCGCACGGTTGTTTATTACGACTTGTGTGCTTCTCTGCCTTTTAAATGCCTTTTCAGCTTTAATATTAACTCAGAGTCTCAGAGCACCTCTGGCCTCGTTTCATTCACAAAAAGCTTGAAATAATAATAACAATGAAAAGAGAGGAGACCCCCTTCAATTCAAACAGAGTGCAGTTGCATGTAACTCAGCAAGAGTTCAGTTTCTAAAGTCTTCTCAGGTTTAAAAGGTGGTGGTAATAATGCTAACGATGATTTTAAGAGAGAAAATTCTCTTATTTATTGTTCCTCTGATTTTCTTAAAATGATTGTCTTAAGTTCTCTTGCTCCTCTTCTCTTCTTTAATATCACTCGAACTAAATTGCGAATTGAAGACCTTATCACACTGAACTGGTGCACTTTGATTTATGCAAGATTGTCTCAGCAGTAATTATCGATAACAACACAGGTCATGAGGAGAGTGTAATGAGTTTATTGGATGTGTTACTTGAACTTGGAAGTAGAAATGGGTTATTAGGGTGTCTCTGGAGCATGGCACACTCAATTTAACCGTATGCACCTCCAGCAATCTTAATGCTTCATCTTTTAATCCACTTCCTTTATACGAGAACTTCTCTTGATGTGTCTTCAGATTATCGCGTATCCAGTTTCGTATGCAACTCCTCTCTCCTCTCTCTGTATATGTATATTCAAGTGTGAAAGTCTTAAGTAGAATTCACTCCGTTCTTCTTCTTACGCAGAGTAATAATAATGAATGCAGATTTTATTACTTTCTCAACCTGGTTCTTATTCTTCTTATTTGAATGTTTACTGGATGGGCAGTTGGGGAGAAACACTTTGAGAGTTTGAAACAGAAAACTGTTTGGTTGAGTTTGAAACGCTAAAGTTTAGTTATGATTCACCGGCTGGTTTGTCAACTCATTAAAGGAAGGAGTTGGCTCGGGTAGTGCGAGCTTAAATTGGCTCTTGAGTGCTTAATTAGTTGTAAAAAGAAGTGAGTGCAAGTGTGGTTAGTCGTATTTGCACAGAGAGTGATCGTGATGTGGTGATGAAGAATCCAGTCTTGGTGTTGTTGGTTCCACAGGAGATCGAGTGAGTCAAGAAGTTTGGGCTGAGAAGTCTCATTACCTCAGTGGAACAAATGAGACTCAATTAAAAAAATATCTGACAAGACCACCTTTTCTCGTCAAGTGAAGTCAGTTTGATTGAGTGTAAAATCTGACTGAGTGGAGTTAAGTGGATGCCAAGGCAGACAACTTGGTGTGTCGTAACTTTCTTAGTAACTTTGTTGCTGAAGACTAAACTCGCTCGTCTACTGCAAGAGACTCAAGAGTGCGAGTGTATAATATTGAGTGAGTAGCCACAGAACTCGCTCCTTCCTTCTTAAGGTAGGTTCGAACTGTCTTATTCTTAGATTTGGATTACCACACTCGGTTCGAACCGAAAGTGATGATATCATGGCACTGGCCGTTGGATAAGAGATGCGGATTAGTAGACGCTGGGCGGACTCCAACCGGATTCGGGGTGTAAAGTGGCTCCCTAATAGGAGGGGGGCGGGTTAATCCACGCCTTCAGGTCTCCCTCTCCATCCAACCGTGGCACTCCTCATCACATTTTTATTGCATCTCTCTCTCGCTTAAACCAACAAGCTGTTATTCTTCTTAATGAGACTCTCAGGTGAGTCTACCTCCTTCCCTGTCTCTCACACTTAATACCCTTCCACACTCTCCAGTTCTCCACAGAGATCACATTCCAACATTCCTCTGTCAGTCTCATTCTTACGTTATGGTCATCTCCTTCGATGGACACCCAAACTCTCCAGCATCAATTTCATACACTTCATCTCTCCCATCGATTGAGCCATAAAACCTACAGCAGACACTTCTACCTTAAATGATGATGGATTATGAAAGTCCCTGTGTAGCTTACACTTGATCCCTATTAGGACGGATTATGGGGATTATGATTACACACGCCTAACTAGAAACTGTCAATGTCAACTTGTGTTATATTATTATTGGCATACTCGAAATCCTTTGCCCAGCCATTCTCTTTAATGTGTCCTACCTTAATGATAAAATGCACGCAACTCTAATAAGCTTTTCTGCTTTCCAAGTAAACTGAAATATTGATGGAATTAACCAAAAAGCATTTTCACATATTTCACGCAATTTAACGTGGCGATGGAGTCTTAGAGCCACCAAATGAAACACGCATGATTTTTTCATTCAACGCCATCAAACTTGAAGCAGTTGGAATGTTACAAAGGTTGCACTATTTATATGGGAGAGATTCACGAAGAGGGGAAAGCCGGGAGAAAGGTCCGCACATAATATTTTTGTTTGCCTTCGTATTATCGTCAGAAGGTTTATTTGCACTTGCGTGTGTGGAACACAGCACACAGAATGTATAACATCGCATGCAATACTTTCCCCCATTCCACGCTGGATATGCATTATTGTTTCATTATGGCCATATTCTATCTTGGGGGAGTGAATTATTATATGAAAAAAGAATCTAGTCGTGCCATGAAAATTCCACAGATAAAAGTGGCCCGGATACAACATGGAAGGAAATTCGATGACTACACCAAAACCAAAAAGCACACACTGCTGATATTATTACACCAAACAAATGGCCTTTTTGTCCGAAAAAATTACGACTTCAGTAATGAAAAAAATTTAGACCATTTTACACTTTTATTGGTAATTTTTACGGCTTTCTATCATTCATTCATCATCATTAGAGTGTGTGTGAGAGAGAGAGAGAGGATAGTCAAGTTATCAAAATCAATTATTATTATGCAAGTTAAGAAGGATGAAGGACTGCACAGTAGAGAGAGAGAGAGGCTTAAAGAGAACTTAAGAGAAGCTTTGTAATAAAAGAAGGAAGCTTGTCATTACGAGCGATTAACTGTACATAATAGTAATAGCGTAATTAAATTGTCATTTTGATTTCTCGATTGGAAGCGAGTCCCCGTTAATTTCTCACGGGAGGAAGTTAAGAAATTAATTTTCGTCCATGTCTCCAGAACTTACGAATGTGTGTTTGTCTTCGTAACTTTGGCTGCCACAGCTTATTAAATAACTTGCCAGCATTATCTGTAAGTATGTCTAGCCCTTTCGTCTACGACATTTAAATTCTGGAGAAAAGATAGCCTTATATTATTCTCCAGTGTAATTAGTCAGTCTCGAGGAAAGTTAGTCTCCTGTTGGCAAAGATAAATGGAAGAAGTCTTTCGAAATTATCAACGTTTCAACTTCAATAATGTTTGGAGACTGCGGAGGAGCCTCTTATGGCGAGGAAAACGCAGAGACTCCGAGAGAACTTTTTGTCCACAGTTAATTACACAACGAGAACGACACACAGGGCTCTCTGAGACTAAAGGGATGCTGGCTGAGTGAGGAGAGTTTACAAACAATTGAGATTAGGCTACAGAAGAAGGAGAAGGTGGTGGAAGACTGAAGAAAAGTGTTTTTATGTGGTAGTTACCCACTTAGCTCGTCCCTTTATTTTATGAGGTGTGTGATATGAAAAAGATAGTACGCTTTTGATCATTTATTTTGATTTGACGTGATTAGACGCGCATCACCAACTGCTTCACGATGGGATCGTTTTCAGCCTGTGGAGACTTCAATTGAAGAACGCTTTCCAACCCATTAACCATAACTGGACAATTGGACATTCTCTCTCTTAGAGTCGGACTCAATTGTTGTAATTCAAGCGCCATTAAGCTGTGTCCATTTACGTAGGTAATGGGTAATTGTGAAGAATGAATAAACTATATATCATTATAGCTTATTGCGAGAACAGATCTGAGAAGTTCTCTAAAGGTACTAATACTGACAGTACAATCTCTGCTGAGTGGTGTGGGACTGCTGCGGTGGGAGAAATCTCGAAGCATCGCAGTTATTATTATCTGGAATAGCACTTACTACTTACGTATGAGGAAAGGTGTGTATATAATCTAGGTGAGGTTATCAGAGAGGATCTTTAACAAGAGTTCGAGTAAATGTGTATATTATTATAGTAAGACTTGAGCTTGGAGAAGATTTTTATGAATGATCAAAACTTATGAATGAATGAATGAATTTCGCAATCCTGTGAGATTGTTCCAAGTTCCAAGAGTGATAGGAATCATGGTTTACTACGCTACAAGCGGATACATTAGATGGTGGAATCACCCTCAAGGGAGAAAAAGTTAGCAAGGTCTTTCCAACTAATTAAGTCATTCACACACATTCATTGATAAGTTGAGAGCTCCTCGTGTACAGAAAGACTGGGCGACACCTTCACCCGATAAGAATAGAACTCGCGGATCACATTTTGCACACCACCTACACAAGGAAAGATGCCATTTAGAAATTCAACAAAATGTGCCACGATAAGTGGCCAAATTAAATTAACACACTTAAGATGAGAGGAGTAGATCACAGGTAGGAGATTCATTCATTTGATGCAACCAGGATGCCCTAATTGGCTCAATTAAAATCTTATACGACTTTTTTATTTAAATTAAATGGAGGTAATGATGGAGATAGGGTGCAGTTTCTTTCATATTAATTCTCGCGATGATAATTCTCATATTCCACAGGAGATAAACTTTCCTTTCTAGTGCTCGTCCGAGAGAACGACATAAAAAATTACTTACTCTCCTGGCTCAAGAGATAACTAATCAAATAAGCAAATCATTAAATCCTCTCGGTCTTCAATCTGATTCTTATTTCTCAAGTACAATTTTCTTCCTCTTTCGAAAACCCACCGTAGGCAGTTTCTTTTAAGAGAATAATTGTGGGAGGAGGAGACGCAGACAGGAAGCTTTTATGATGCTCCCCGAGTGCATTCAACGAGCTCCGAAGAAGAAAATTTAATTCTCAGTCCTCCTTTCGTGTAACATTCAGCCCCGGGCTTTCCATCATTAACTTTAAGTTCTTATCGCGAAGCCTAACTGCATCGCAAGGAGATCACTTCGTATGATATTAGAGAAGTTTAATGTTGTGATCGTAAATGTAGCAAAAGCAAGGGTCGTTCCAAATTCCAAATTGCTCCTACCCAACAATTAAACTCAATAATTATTCCAACCTCTGAGAGCTACTGTTTCATGAACCACCCGTGAAGTCAACAGCTCATAGTTTCGTTCTCCGGGCTCTCCTCATCAATTAAACGAACTCCTTCCAAATCATCTTCTTCTTATTAAAGTCCTCTCTCCTTTCGTTTTATTAAGACGTAACTTATGGTTTCCTCCTCAAAAGAAACGGGTGGCTGGGTGCTCCTTTAAGAGGAGTCGTCAACATCAGCAGTGGCTGTGTATTTTATATCAAAAGAATAAGCACCACTTCATGGAAACTTCCTTCTATTCTGAAATCTCAGTAATAAATCAAGGCTTCCTTGGATCCTGTACATCTGAGAAAATTTTTCTTAGTTCAATAATCAGTAAGTTTCATCATTTTTTATCATATCAATTTGCGATAATCCCGAGAGCTACTTGTCTATTAGCAGGTAGAATAAACTAACAATGGGCATAGTCCGAGGTATCTAGAAAATGCTATTTCCTCTACCTCTGAGACTTCTCTTATCGTGATTGCTTTATGACTTTTGTAATTCACAATTTATAACTTTTACTGCTCAAATGAAATTTACCAGGCTCGAACGAAGTGTATTTGCAACGGAGGAGGCTATCCGTCCAAAATTTAGATAAGCGGAGAGTTTATTAGTTCACTCAAGACCCTGTGCGCCTCTCTATGAATGATTCCCATGAAAAGTCATAAGTATTAAGCATTAAGCATTTATATTGCTATTATACTTAGGATAGCCAGTCATCTTCGCACCGCAATTAGAACCTTCAGTATTGTTCACGTCAGCCATTATCTCCACAAGACATAATTTTACTTGGAAGATTTGATAAATGTGTATTATGATTTGATATCCATTATTTTCACGCTGATTGTGATACAGAATCAGTTGTGAATCAATTCGTAAATGAAGTGTCGAAATCCAGGCACACTCACTCATCTCTAATTATAATTCATATTTTGATAGTTTATCTTGTTCAAAATTTATTTGAATGTTACTCAAATCTTCCCAGATATTCTCAAGAAGTTATACGTTATCTCCCGAAGGCAACTCGGTAGTTTAGTCTGCTGGATGAGATCTGAAATGGACGTGATGATTTCTCAAGCACCGGCTGTCCTTCTTATTTCTCGAAGGTTAACTACAAATTCCTTTCTGGATTTATTACTTTTGTGCACAACCATGTTGTACACGTAGGAGGGCTTCGTGTCTTCATAAAGTGTCAATATTTTGAGGTTTATTAAGGAACAACAGTGCTCACTCATGCGTACTCCAAGTCACTCTGTGATTTATAATCCAGACACAAATTCTTCTGGCAATTAATCACTGAAGACGAATGTGCATAACTTGCTGCATGAATTAATTCTGCAAGGGCAAATAAGCGTCCTATAAATAATTCATTTACGAGTAAACATAAATTGCCAGTTTTGTAATATTAAAATAAAACATGGCATTTATGAGCGACCTAATTAAATATTCATTTCCGTTTCGCAACTTCTACACACAACACAGGCACACAACATTGTGTGAGGGCTCAGAATAAGTGAGAAAAGAATACGAATTTTTTTGTACTGCGAGAAGACACAAGTTTATTTCAGATAAAGAATCGGAGAGAATGAATGAATGGAAATGGTTTTATTATATAGCTTCAATAAACTATTAGGAGGTTAAGTAGGAGTGTTTGAATATGAAATGAATGACTCATTAAGTTGGTCTAGCGAATAAATAATTTACACGGATGACGGAGAGTTTAACTGTGGGAACTACATCTCGTTAACCATGAGAAGGGCTTTTATCTTACATATCAGCCATTAAAGGCTTAAACATTCTGGTGTGGATAATTACATGGGAATGAAGGCACGTCCTGAAATAACTAATTATTACCTTTGATTAAGCTAAAAGGCAGCTCTTCATCATTTGTACTCTCTTATAAAAATTTAATTGTTACAATTAGCAATATTTCAACAACATTCGGAAACACAAATAACTCTTGGCCACCCGTCCAACAACAAAGTAGTAATATTTTATTTATGCGTAAACTTAATTGCACACGTCCACTCGTATACAAGCCAAAGCCAAGTACCAAATATATTTTTATACCCACGAGGAATTTTGTACTCATTTACTAGCATCCATCCACGTAGCATAACTAAAAGTGCAAATCACTTTCTCACTCTTGATGTTCTTACTAACAGCAACTTTATACAACCACTTATCCTCTACACTACCGACAAGCATTTTGAATTTACGATGAATTCCTCCTGTCAAACTTCTTTTGGCCAGTCAAAGTTTGTGTAAATAAATTATGTTCCGAGGACTCGTTACTGACAGGCGCAATGCCACATTTATGGAGATGGAAAATAGTAAAAGGCTCCCACAATCACCACAAGAAGACTAACTCCATTAAAGTTGACTCGGTAAATCTTTAATATTACCCTTCGTCCACGTCTCTTTCTTTCTTGGGCTGGGAAACCACCCTTCTGTCTCTATACATTATATTTATATTATATTCATCTCAACAAGGTACGAAGAACGAAGGGAAGAACGGGTGGTGTGCAACCAAATGAAATATGAGCTAAACAAGTTTTTGGTAAATGACTCAACTTGCTTCTCTAAGGTTCTAATTATTATGCCGTGCTTTTGACAAAAATTCACTACACACATTAAGAGAGTTGCGAATCGAACAAAGTTGAGTAGAAACAAGAAATAACGTGTGACGTTGTCTCAGAGGCCCAGAGAAGTACTTTTCCTTTTTGTCCACTCCTCACGGTGCTACTAGTCATGGTGAACAGACTCATGTACTTGTACTGGAACAGAGATTAAGTCAGCATTGGCTTGGATTCGATTCATTAGATCGGCTCCTTCAGGATCAGACAGTCTTAGAGCAATCGAACTCCCGTGTCCGTCCATGTCTACCATGCAACTAATTAGACAAAATAAGTCAACATATCAAACTCACAGATCTCAGGTGTAATGATGATGGATTTCACTCATTCATCTGCCTAGTCTGTATGTTAAAAAGTAAAAAGTACCTCTGAATTTGTCGACTAAAAGGAGAAATGTTAGGGGAATCATTTTGAGAGCCCTGATGAGATTGAGCGTGATGAGCTACGTGAGGATTGTGCATTCCATTGTAGCCGGCATAAGTCATGCTAGGCAAGGGAGAGTGTCCTAAAAGACCCTGAACTCCCCTCAGTCCCGGCTCGATTCCCCCAGAAGGACTTGAGATGTGATTGGAAAGCTTGAGGGCCCCAGACTCTGTGTGAAAGAAGGCATTCATCTTGTTAATCTGGTAAATTGAGAGAGCAGCAGCTATTGTAGGGAGCAGTTAGTTAATCGTAATTAGGTGTACTTGGGTGATGTTGTTGGTGCTGGTGCTGCTGCTGCTGATGGTGGGAGAGAGCAGATTGAAGCATATGAGAAGGCAATCCAGAAGATCCGGAGGTGATCACGGGAAAAAGCTTTTTATCGGGAGGACTAGTAATTTGATGCTGTTGGATCGAAGATGCCATCGATCCTGGGCTTTTTGGCTTTCGCTTGCGTGTCTGGATTCCATCCTTCTTCATAGTTTTCGGACGAGCTACCTACAAAATGGAAATGTTTGCTATAAATAACCTTCCGGATTTCAAGCATTTTCCTCAGAAATGTAATGAGAATGAGCCTCTGTGAAAGCATCATGAGTTGTAATATTTTATTAGCAATACACGAGAACTTTGACATGGCACACACGGGCCGTTGTTGTTTGCTGATGAAAAGAAGAGGAAAGATCGACAGGCAAGGGATTTGATGGAATATTCTCTAAGTGCAATGTATCGTTAAGATAACGGAGGAATAGGGAAAAGGGAAATAAATTAGAGAGAAAGAGCCACTAAGTCTCAACTCCTACACTTCTAGAGTTCTAGAGTTCTAGAGTAAAGGATTAAGTATACACAAGCACACACTCCATATTTTATTTGGGAGAGAGAATTAGTGAGCAGAGACTGACTGCTCGCATGCTAAAAAAGTGCCTAACCAACGGGAAACTCCGCTACGAAAGGCGAACAGGAAACAGAAGGAGAATTTGGTGTAAAAAGTTGAAAGCAAGTAAACTGGAGAAATTCACTTAAAACGCGCTCTCTCTCTCTTTTAAAAAGGGTTTCTGGATGATTCATCATTAAAGTCAGGTTCATTAATGAACTCGAGATAGTCTTGACTTTTGGTTTTTAAGCGTGTAAAAGCGTACGGAACGCAGCATCCGCCGGAGTTTACACAAAAAGCAGAAAAGCATTAAAAATGAATTTATTAACCCCGTGAAGTTTGAAGTAGAGTCCACACGCGTTGCAGACAGGGTCACCCTGATTGTTACGGCGCCACAGGGTCGTTGTTGTTGTTTCACAGTTGGAACAACTCATCCCCTGTCGACGGCTCGTGCCCTGCAAGTCGAATTATTGAATAATCATCTGTGTCTCAAGTAAAGCGTAGCCTGCTCTCATGAGAATGCATTATGGCTCTCTCATGTTTCGACGATCTTCTTGGATCCTGGACTGAACAAATCTCATTAGTAGTCTCATTAGATATGAATGAAGTGTACGACAATGTCTGACAAGTACAACAAGACAGGACAACAGGCAGACAAAAAGTAAAAAAATCAATTCTCTGTACTGACTGACAGGTGGGAGGAACCCAAAGAGAGTCCTTTTTTAATGAGAAAGGAAACTGGAGTCTCAAGTGTGTTTTCTCCACTTTCTCCCGTACAGACTCATCTAGACTTCTAGACATCTCTAGACTTCTAGGCTTATCGAGGTTCCTATCGATCTACAATTTCAGTCTAGAACCCAAAAACGAAGATGATCGATGTCCCCAGAGTGACGCGCAAGACTCACCGCGGCTGAGACCCTCTTCTGCTGGTTTCTGTTGAGAGGTCGGTTCATCCCATTGGTTCTAGTATACAGACCACAAGCATTACATAGATAGTGACCAGACTCATCTCTGCGCCATAAGGGTGTTGCATGTGCTCCACAATTCACGCACTCTTTAGGATCGTAGAAAGCCATCGCGTCATCTCCCCACGCGCCTCCGGTCCCTCCGCCGTTGTTGCTCCCTCCGCTGCCCAAGTGACCCAACTGGGAATGCGCGTTGTAAGGGGACCCATCGTAGCCTCCGTACTGACCTCCTCCGCCACTCGAACCTCCTCCTCCTCCTCCTCCTCCGCTGCCCATCAACTGCTCCGAACTCGACTGGAGGTGAGCTATCGAAATCATCCCACCCCCGTGGTGAGACTGCACCGGAGAGGATCCATTTCCATAATGATGACCATCTGAGCCGTGCTGATTCCAAGTCTGCAACACAACAACCAACAAGCGAGGTGATAAAAAGAGTTTAAAAGACTCAAAACTCTCAGGTAGAACAGCACTCCACTCTGATATGCTATTTATTTATGTCTTCATTAAGATTCCCACTGAGAGAGTACGGAAATAAGAAGCGATCGCAACTTGAAGACAAAACGTGTGTGTGTGTGTGGATTCCCTATTCCTATAATAATAATTATTATAGCCCATAAAACATAAAAGTTCTGCAGGTTGGTTGTATTTTCACAGAAGAATACCGTTGATGATTGCACTGTTATAGCTATAGGAGAGGAGGACCTTATCAGTTGGTCTAGAATATTACTAAAAGTAAACTAACTATGCGTCTATCAACTCGCTAGATGTGCTCTTTCGACTGTACACTCACACCAGAGATAAGCCCACACCGAAGATAAGGCTGAAGCAAGCCCGTTATGTTTTCAAAATAAAACCGTAAAATCCTCTCATGATAACCTGAAGTGTAGGCAGTCTTTGGCTCTCTCGCGTCTTTTTTTTCCTTGCTATTTATTCTCTAATTCTAACTCGTTAATTCTTTTCCTATTGAAGCATTGCAAATAGGAGTGAATCTTTAATCCTTCAGGTTTAAAACTTTATCCGCACACATCCTGGTGCGAATGAGATAAGAGAGGGAATCTTAGAGCAACTGATAACTGATAGGAAGTGCATAAATGTAAGTAGGGAGAGAGAGAGAGAGATATGTATACTTGGAGTCAGAGGAAGTCATTTCAAGTGTTAATAAAGTTCAATTTGCCAATCTGATTGTATCATCTTATCGAAGAGACCCCCTCCCCACGGGCAATAATGCACACCGAGAAATATCTTTTATAACTACGTACTAATTACTCCAGCACGTCTCTCTCACCATTATTCCATTATGGGAACGGACAATACACTCAAGATAAACGTAAGTTATGGACTTAATAAATTATGCCCGGTGGCTTCAAAATCCCATTTAGCCTAATGGGAAAAGGAAAGATTCAATGTGAAAAATTATTAATAAATAACATTAATAAAGTCTTCTTCTTCTTCTGTCTGCCTGCGACCTGGGGCGTCTGACTTTTTAATTAAGGGAAATGAGGCAAGTTGAGACTTGCTTGAGAGAATCCAAATATATCTCGAAATGGGATCAAAGGAATTATCTTTGGGTGCTCTCATTATTATCAAATAATTACGAGGCTGCGAGAGAAGTCTGAAGATTCGGTTGGAGATGAAGAACAAATGAATGTTGAGGGTGAGATTACAATTGTGGGACTTAAATAAGAAGACAATAATAAATGGATGGGATGTGGAAAGGACAAGTTGACTTAATTCTGTCGTCGTTCGTACCTCGTTTCGGGTGTTATTCGCTCCTGAAGAATTAGTGTAGTAATTGTTAGAGCCAGACATTTGATTGTGAGAGTAGGAAGACGTCTGAGTTCCAGCCCCACCACCACTTCCTTGAGATGGAGGACTCATGTATCCATAATATACACCTTTGCTGTTATCTTTCTCACTCAGACCTAAAAATATTTGAACAAAAAATCTCACTATGTGCTATACAATCATTGCTCATCATTTCTCAGTTGACATCAACAACGCTACTCCACACACTTCCCCATCAATAAAATACATCGTTCATCTCATTCCTGCCTTAGAGTTTATATACACACAAAACAGTCAATCAGGAAATGAGGAAATATTAGTAATACTGATGGTGTGGTAAAAGGTAAAGTGCGTTTGTCCAAAAAGGGGATGACGTGGAATCAAATTATTAAAAAGTCATTGTTTCCCCCCATTACAACCACCATTACCAAAAGATTGGATTTTATAGTTGTTTTATGAGTTTATGAGAATTTTAGAGGAGCAGAAAATGAAAAGAGAAAGACTACCAATTTGAAGAAAGCGTATGTTGTTTAGATGTAATAGAAGATTGAAAGTGAGTTGAATAAAATATGATAGAAAATGGTGAAATAGAAATAGAGGAAGGAGGAAAGAGAGACTAGGTTGCATTTGTAGTGTAGTGCGAAGGAGGTAAAGAAAGAGAGAGAGAGATTAGGGTTTGTGGTGGTAATCGACATTTATCAGGGGAGGATATAAAGTGGTGAAGATTTAATGAGATTGTGGGTTTACCTAATGGAGCATAATGTTGTTCAGACTCCGCACCTGGACCTCTGCTGTTGTAGTAAATGCTGGGTGATCCTCCACTGCTCGAGCCACTATTCGGGGTTTTATAAGCCCCTGTCTCCAGCCCTGAGTGCACTCCATTTCCCACGTACTCCTAAGGGCCACAACAAGATTAATTTGATCCCACATTCTGATCAGACACAAACACACGTCTACACTACACTTTACAAATATAAACAAACTATCAATCCTTCCATAAAACATCCATTCCTCTCTCTCTCCATCTCCATTGTCTCTCTCTCTCTCTCCTTCCTTAAAAGTCTCACAACTCACCCTTCTTCTGTCTCTGTCTGCTGCTGCCTTCTTAAAACACAAGAAATCTTCCTTACTACTTCTCTTCTCCTTTTCTGCTTTCTCCATTTAGTTGCCTCTGCTTTTATTCACAAAACTAACCCTTCACGTGCTTTCTACATCAATCAGTATATATCAATACTTTGCTTTGACCTACAACAATTAACATTATATGTACATAAAATAAATCTGAAATTCAACGAATTACTTATACTATCTTTGTCACACATCACACGGCAAAACCTCAAGGATGCGTGAGAGTAATCAATTAACTTAAGTACGTCAGTAAAATGTGTTATTCATGCATAAATTTGAAGTACTAATGTGCATCCATCATTATCATCACCGGTGCGCGTGTAGCCTTAACATAAATAAGATTAAAATTGAATTGAGGATAAATAATAGCAAAGAGCATGCAGATAGAAGGGAGAGAGAGAGAGAATGGAGATTTGAGTGAATCTTTTCCTATTGAAAGCCAGCCAGGCTTATAGACCATAAATGATGAGATTTTAAAGAATACAAGACAAAATTTAGATAATTAATTAAGTGGAGATAATTTTAATAATTAACCTGCTGGTGCCTGGTAGAGCCATAATGATATCGCAAAGGAGGTGGAGATGAGTTTTGGCCGTAACTCGACACACCATTTCCATTGCTAGAGTTTCCACCACTCAGACTTCCATGGGTGTTTCCATTGGAAGGGGTCTCGTTGTTGCTGTGCTGGTGGTTAGGATACGGAGGGGGTGAAGGGATCGAATAGCTCCCACCACCAACTGCTGCAATCGCATGGGCTATCGCTTTCTGACCTTCCGTTGGGTTCGACGGAGATGCTCCACTCTGACCTCCACCGCGGTGGCTTGACATGTGATGAAGCTGCTCGTGAGAAGACCCTGAGGATGATGAGGAGGAATATTGAGGGTGGCTTTGCTGATGCGAATTATTCGCTAAAGCTGCAAGGACACTCAGGTTATTTGCAATCGCATGATCTCTCGACGACTGATGCTGCTGATTGAGGTGACGCTGGATTGGAGATATTTCATGGATAGACACGGACATCGAGGGAGACTGGAAGATCTGTCGAGGTCCTCCAGGACTCCGCAAAGAATTACTGTCTCCGTGTTCGTGTTCTTTCTTTATGAAGTTCGTCACGGTAGTGGGCACTTCTTCTTCCCCAAGTAAATCTGCAAAAAGTTATGAATTTTTATATCCTTCTCCTACATTATGAGAGTCTACCGTATGGGAATCAATTTCTCACGAATCCCTGTAGATATTTTATATTTATTTTATATAACAGGAGAGGAGAGGAGTGCTGATAAGAGTTTTAATTGGGATCTTGGGGTATTGTGGGACACAGCTAAGTAAATTAATTATTATTGTGTTCCCATATATGCCATATACATTTTAGTAACTTTAGTTAGAGCTTCTGAAAGTGAAGTATAGTTGTGTCTATAAAAAGAAGTCTATTAGCGAGATAAACGTATGTTCATTAACCATCACACTGTGATGAGAGTACATTCCATTCCTCACTAATTACACGAGTGGAGTCAGGCATTTCATTCATTCGTTCCCTCAGGGCAGACGGTACAGGTGAGTGAGTGAATTAAATAGGAAAGGACGATCGATGCGTCTCCAAAATACGATACAAATAATATGAAAATGTCGTGACATGGAATTCGAATCTAAGTTTTATGTAACTGAGAGTGGAGAGAAATGTGCGGAGACGTAACCCTTGAGATCTCAGGTGACTGTCTCCATTTCGAGTCCCGACGTCTCATCAGCTCTCAGCCTAGGAGACAGGATGAGTGAAATGCTCACCAACAAAAAATACACTTGATGCTCTCTACTCCATTAGCCTACCTGTTATAATATTACGTAACATGACTCATGCTCCCCAATTTCCTATTGATCTTCGTCACCTCTTCACTTAGTAGTCCTCTCTCACATTTTTATAGCTGTCCATTACAGAACACAGACAAGGTTTAAAAAAACTACTTGAACTTACACCTTATTTTTTATTACACCTGAATATTTTATGATAATTAAGATCAGATTTCAGTATAATCAAGTGTCGATTATATCTTCCAGTAGCCGGAACATCCTGTCGATAATATGAACATGATAATAATATGATAACCAAGTGTGAGTAAATAATCTCTGGAAAGGGAAGAACTACTGACAAGCCTCTACTTCA
>JAQGAD010000672.1:0-31141 GCA_034696625.1 Isotomurus palustris
CATGGCCCGCCTATCACCTAGAGTCAAAACTTCATTCATTTCAGTAATATTTATTTAATTGAATTTGAGAAAAGGCTCATTAAAACGAACTTTCATGAAAAATTTCGAAGAGCACACCTAGTAATGATGTAGACTTCAATATTCTTAAAATCAAAAGAAAATAAGTCAGAAACACAGGAAATGAAGAGTGCGTGAACTTCTTTGGTGCAAAATATTTGTGCAAAATAATTGATTAAAAATAAACGAGCCTTCCATTTTAAATTTAGTCCGGGGCATGGAAAACAAATTGTGTGTTAATTCGTCCGAACGATGCACGCGTAGAAAGAAGGTTTTCACTTTGAATCTGTAAAGATAATCATGTTTATATGCTTCAAACTTTACAAACTGCAACAACAAGCAGTTCAAATGATATTTTTTATGAATGCGTTTATGCTTGCAGAGATTGAGAGATAGGAATAAATCGAACAAAGCTTAAAAAATAACGCTTGCTGAATACAATTGCTGTTGCTGTGTTGCAAAAAGCGTTGTGCTGTTGTGTTTCTTCACCCATTACGGAAAAAGAGTTAATTTCCTCTCGTTCAGACCTCCTAGTTCCTGCTACCTTAACCCTCAATAGGCATTATAATGAAAATTAACAAAATCAAAGTTTCAAAGAACGAAGTAGGTTCTTCCATTCTCCTTTTATAAGTAACTTCTGAAAAACAATCCTGATTCAGAAAAGTGTGAAATTAAAATGGTGTTTGCTTGCTTCAAGTTATTATTGGAGCCATGCCATGAGAAACTTCCTGAACTTAGCACGCATTTTAGGTCTGCATCGTCTTAGGTGACATTATGTGTGGGATACATGAAACGCGTGTGATGACCAGTTTTCATCTTTTAGTACTAAACTGAGGGATGAGTGTGAAGGTTTTTATTGTACAGAGAATGACAATGCGTGATGCAACTGCAATAAACTTATTGTTAGTAATCCACAACAATTACATGTTAAAGACTGGTTTGTCTTATTTATAGATATATAAACAAAAACGCAAAATCTAAATCTCTCATCCGGTGATGGTCCTATATCTTCTATCAACAGTGAGGTCTATTTTTCTGCTTGCAGGATCTTCTGCACTTTAATTTAATTATAAAGCAAGGCAGCAGCCTGATGAAGTTGTATGACTAGTAGTAATCTCATGCAAAATCTTTGACAAAGTCACAAATTGTGTAAATTTCTGCACGCTAGAATCTTAATGATTTAATTCGTACTTGTCTCAAAGGGATTAAATATTTTTAATGTTCTCAAGTTTTATTTGTATTATCGCGTTTTATAGTCCCTGTCTTTGAAAGAAGAATGGGAACCTTTTATCGCCCTTGTTATAGTCAAGAAATGTAACACGTGTGTGCAAAATAAATTACGGATGACATAAGTGTGCATGCTTGGTCATGAAAATGCTTTGTTTTAAACTTTTCGTGGTTTATAATCTGTAGATTGGAAGTTTCGTTGACTATAATTACTCGGTCGGTGTGTGCTAGTTTCAATTCGTGCAAAATAAGTTGCCTGCTTAATTGACTTGCTAATCTCACTTGCTTGCGAGAAATTGATTTTCACGCGAATTAATTAACACTTATTGATTCTCTGCATTCGCAGCGATGGAATTCAACAAATAATTACTATGTCCAAATTATCGTACCTTCAAATACCTAGAAAAATCTGGAGAGCTCAATTAGTGATTGGTGAAACGCAACTAAAGCAAGTGACAGACTAGACTTGCAAATTGTATGCAATCTTCTTTTTCCAGAGGTTAGAAAGCATTAAAGGACATCGAATGAACTTGGACAAAACAATAATAATGCATGCTAACGCTGCTACATATATCAATAAACACATGTGTATGAAATCTTTTTTGATTATGTAGGATGTGTGATTCTGCATCAGCAAGCAAGCATATCTTGTATCACACAGAATCTTCTTCGTCAATTTAGCTTGCTTGCTAAGAAGGGCGAAAAGAAGTAATTTTTTCAAACCATCATCATATCATGGTCTACTACTTGTTTTACGTTCTACCCTTCACCTTCCGTAACTTGTGTTCGCCAAGTAATCTCTCAGTCGCAATTTCCCCGTCGAACTGATAGCACAACCTCAAGGGATCTCTTCTTTTATTAAGACAAAAGTTAATTTTCAATCTTCAATTACCACACTTGACACAATGACTTCATCTGGATTAGAGAACGGTTACTCGAAGTGCTTCGCTGGAAGGCGAGTTCTCGTCACTGGAGCAGCCAAAGGTAAAACCTAGGATTGCGTGTGATCCATTTTGGGGCAATGTGATCTTGTTTTAATTTTTTATTAAAAAATCCCGTTCAGGTCTGGGGTACGCGATCGTTAAGAAGTTCTACGACCATGGCGCAATGGTTTTTGCATTAGACAAGAACAGAAAAGGGTTGGAGACTTTGAAAGACGAGTTCCCTAACGTAACTCTCATAACGGTGGATTTACGAGACTGGGACGAAACCCGAAGGCTTGTAAAATCAATTTCACCCATCGACCACTTGGTGAACAATGCTGCAATCTCAGGAACAAGTTTTTTCGACGAAGTTGCTGCGGAGCAGATCGATGAGTATGATGATTTTTATGATGAACTATTAAAAATTGACATTCGGCTGTCATGAAAGTTTAATAATTCTGTCATATTCTTCACTAAAATCCACGTAGACTCTTCAACGTAAACTTCAAAGCTATCGTGAATGTGAGCCAAGTTGTCAGTAAAGGATTGATTACTGCAGGAAAAACGCAAGGCGCTACAATTGTAAACGTCTCATCTGTGGTATTAATTAAGTTTGGCCATTAACACCTTCCTATTCTTTGAGCATTAGAGATTCTTAACTAATTGACGATGATTGAAAAAACTAGTTTGACTCTACTCCATCGAAAGGAATCAGCATGTACAGCTGCACTAAATCAGCCGTTCTCATGCTGACCAAATGCATGGCTCTTGAGTTGGGAGAACAAGGAATTCGAGTCAACTGCATCAGCCCGGCTCCAACAACAATGCTGAAAGAGATGTTCGTCTCCCAGAATCCAATGATTGTTCAGGAGACACAGAAAGTGTTGGACAGGCAGGTCATCAAGCGACCTGTGCAACCCTCAGAAGCTGCGGATATTGTCATCTTCTTGTCGTCCTCAGCTTCCAATATGATCACAGGATCATCCATTCCCGTCGACGGTGGCATTTTTACCAGATAAACTAACTGCACGAAGTATACTGCCTGACAATCAAAGGTTTTAGACCATTGCTGGTTATGGATTTCAATTTTTAAACGAGATTTTAAGCACATTATAGTTTAGAATTTGGGCTTTCTCCAAATTCAAGTAACGCATTTACGATCATAATCTATATAATATATTAGTATACTATGTTTGAATTCAATAATGAGAAATAAACCTCTTTTTATGTGATTTCAAATATTTTGTACGCGTTAATGCATATTTCACTTCATTGAGTGCTGAGCTCGAAAAACTTGCAAGTTAAGATCAGTTAGAAAATTGAAGACTTGAATGCAAATTGCAAACAGGTATGTTAGTTGTATTGTTTTTAATTTTTATCACTCTAAAATGGTTTTTTCTTTTATATTGTTGTTATTTCTTAGGGAGTGAATAATTTCACCTTCGTGCAACAAAACAACGCAATTGTCATTCATTTGTTTTTGGATGCCAAATCTGCTAAAAGCTACTCTAACAAACTCGAATTCAAAATTTTGTTTATTATTGATTCACGTTCCCGTAAGCAAAGCTGATTAACATGAGGTAAGTGGCATGAAATAAAATTCTGATGAACTTTGTAATATTGATTGAAAGTTAGTGAAGCTTGAAGATGATGGTAGGGTCAACAAAGGAAGTAATAAGTAAGTTTTTAATTGGTTTATTTTGCTCACTACTTCAAGGGAAATTCTTTTTGATGCATTAATGACAAATAATTTTTTCAATCGTGTATACCCTTAAAAACAGGAACATAGTGGTAAATATTCCTGGCGAGAAATAGCTATCACCTCAACTCTCAAGTGGATTATATTTCACGAGGATTTCCCCAATCGAGTGGTTACTATATCAGGAAGAATAAAAGTGTATAGCCCGTACAAATTGTATTTTACGATTACATATCAACAATGATATCAATACTTACTGTTACATAAAATCTGTAAAGCTCTCGAAAGTTAATTATGACACCAACACATAACCCGTGACATCACATAATATCAAGAGAGATAAGTTACATAACGAAGGATCATTTAACTGTATAATAAACGTCGTCGATTAAACGTAGATTGTAATTGTAATTGTAAGTAAAGAAGTTAAACCACAGGATGAAAGACAAAAGTGGCCAGGACGAACACAAGGGTGCCAGTGTACATGTCCATCTGCGAAGAAGAATTCTTCACAGGCTCTTCACTCTTATTTGATTCCGACTTAGGGACTTCCTTCACGTCATTTACATTCAGATTATTGCCTACGTTCTCATAGACATTGGGCTGAGTGTCGGGAGTTTCATATTTATTGTTGGGATGTACAATGTCATGATCATGATGCTCATGTTCCTTCGCTTCAGGTTGAGATTTACCGTCAAATGGGTCAACAGGGTCGAGATTCGTAACCGGAGTAGCTTCGAGTACCGCTGGAGCAACTGTAACCTTCTCCTTCATATTGTTCTTGGCACTGAACATGTAGGAATCTGATCCTGTGAAAATACTCACTACTCGGAAGTTGATTTCAGAAAAGTCATATCTGTCTCCTTGAAACCTGTGGAGTCTGTTAGAAGTCGTGTACAGATTGCCTGCTTCATCGAAAGCAAAAGTATCGGCCCATTGAAGATCGACGTCGTTCTGGACAAGAAGAACTTCATTGGATCCTGTAAGCGTAGACTCAGAAGTGTTGAAGTATCCAACTCCATTAGACTGAAGAAGACCGTAATACAACAACCCTTTGGCATCCACAGCAATTCCATCTGATTGAGAAGACTTTCTTCCGATATCTGTGACATCAGAGTCGCTTAGAGTAATTCCATTCACTGCTGTCTTCAAGACAATCGTGGGGACAGAGTAGAGGTTGTAGCTTGACAAGGGGCAGAAGAAGAGTCTGTCGAAATTCGAATCCTTAGGGGAGAGAGCAATTCCATCTATGTTTGTGTTGAATGTGTAGTTACTTCCTGTGTAGGCAGAAAAGATTTTTATCACAAAAATGTTACACCCTAGAACTTCAAAAATGCGGATAGTTGTGTAGTAAGAAGGATATAGGGCTGCAGAATTGGACACCTATATGACCTAGTCATGCTGTTTTCTTCTTATTTAATTATCAGTACAAGTACAAGCCGGTTTCTAACATTTTTACTATATACTTCAGCATTACTGAGACAACTCCAGCCTCTCATATTGAAAGATATTATAAAAACAACTTGTTTTTCTGCTCAAACCAGAATGGGGTAAACAATTTAATTTGTGGTGTGAGAGCATATTCTGCACTTTGCATCGCGTGTATTTCCAGCGACTTGAGGAATACAGCAAAACCTCCTTACAATCTGAAAGCAATTCGTAAGAAGACGCTACTAAATACTTAAATCTTTGCTGGACAGCATTTTCCAAGCAGCAATTGTATAACAGAAAAATTAATTAATGTTTGTCACAAGCAAAGTGCAATATTTTGTACGTAGTTTATCCGACCTTGCCTTGTTTCAGTAGACAAAAGTGCCATTTTGGTGAATTCTTAATGACAAGCATGCACTTGTATTTTGTAATGGGCTATTGTTAAGCTATGTTTAACTTAACCGTAATTAATTAAACAAACATATGTAAGTGTTTAGTGCACATAACTCACCACTAAACATTACTTTCTAAACGATTAGCTTAAAAGCATTTGTGCATAAGTACTTAAGCTAATAACGTGGAATTACCGACGTACTCAATCTGCATGAATGCTCTATTTCGCCAATTCCATCTTCTGCATTAACTATCTAAATACCTAACTTAATGGCTTACTCCTCTCAAGACTTGCAGGCACTTTGAACCCCACATTGATTACTGTAAAATCTCATGACGTAAATCAACACGGACTAATTGAAGACGATTAAAGTTACCACTTGCGTTTTCGTGGGACTCACCTAAAATAGGAATGACGACGGCTTGAGGATCAATTTTCATAGAAGAGTGATGGACAAACCACGACCGATTGTCCTTCATGTCATAGACAACGATCTTGGAATCAAGAGCATCAGAAATGTATGCAAAGCACTCATCCTTGAGGACGCATCCGACAGCAATGTCATTTAAAAAGTTGCTCGTAGGACTGACAACATTGGCAGGGAAGTCGTATCTCAAAAGAACTTCATCCGTTTCCAAATCGATGATTACCAACTTGGGTGGACATTTGTTATCCGGTTCCGTGAAGATATTAACTCGTCCCACGTCCACAACCCACATACGATTGAACTGGTCGATCTCCATGGACTGAATGTATTGAAATGCATTGCAATTCCCAAGTTGATTCATTTCCCACGATGGATACGGAATGAGTAGAGGTCCATTCGGCGTCTCCTGGTTTATTTCAGGTCCCTTCATTTGTCCAACGGTTGCGGGGTTGAAGTCCACGAAATTAAGGGACGATGGAACTCCTTGTCTCCATCTTGGCACTGTTACAAACATGCGTTGGCCTTTAATCTTCAGTCCCGTGATGACATTGTTCTCTGGGATAAATTCCTTCGAGGACAACAATCGGTTCCTTGTCTGATTTGACGGGAACTTGTAGTCTATTTGATTCCACCCATAGACAACTTTATAATAGGCTAACGGATTAGATCCCAATGCTAATGCTACACTCGATAGAAGTAAAAGGGCTGGGAAGAACTTCATTTTGTGGGGAAAGAATTTATCTTATTGTCCCTAAAAAGTATCCCCTAAAAGTTGGTATTAATAGAAGAAGAGAAAGTTGAAACAGAAAAAAGGTCTTGTCGCAGTGACAGGTTGGGATGCAATGGATGAAGTTCAAAGGCTTTGCTCATTGTTCTCCTAAACCTTGTGGTGTACATAAAATGTAAAGTCAAAGCATTCAATAAGTTTTAGTGTTTAGTTATTATGTTAAAGCTTATATGCGAATGCCTTTCAGCCTTAACTCTCTCTTCTGCTGGATATAACTCACCTGTGTTAAGAAGTGTAATGCGTGGAGGGAGATCCACCAAATCACTTTTTACAGGTGGATTTCGTAAAACCTTATGTATGTATGTATGTACCTGGTCACTTGTTACTCCGTGTAATCATCCATTTAGTGACTAACCAGATATAAGACCTAGACTTCTACTCATCTCATCCGACGACCAGTGCAGTTTAATAGTATAAAGACAGCTAAGAGAGACAAGACACGAGAGAACGGCCAAGAAGAGGTGGTTTGCATCTTGTGAATATAATATGTTTGTGTGTGTGTGTGTGTGTGTGTGTTGCATGCAAAGTGTGCGAAACAAAGGGTTATCCAGGTGTGTATGCCTCTACAATTTCGTTTAAGACGGAGGGACGGACTAGAATTTTGGCTTCAGATGAAGTTTGGGTTTCTCTCCCACGGGCAAATAGGATTTTTAACCAGTCTTCTTGATGTCCTGTCGTAATAAATTTCCCATAGAATAGGGAGCTGGGAAGTTGAAGGTCAATTGATGTAAATTCGCATAGCCAGGGGCTTCATGATTCTTATCTTCACCAGGTACACTACATGGGCAACGGACAAGGGATGCGTTTCTTTGTACGATGAGCATCATCAGCGGACGAAGAAGGGTTCAACCTGGGACTCTAAATTACATACGATTGCTCTGTTGCATGCGAATACATTAAATCGCAGATTGTTGCTCTTGTCCATCATCACATCATCATTGTTGCAGAGTGTTGAACACAACCACTCTCCATCCGCTTCATTGTTCATGCAATTTGTGTGTCGCGTTTACTCACAGAAGTTGCTTCATTATTATCTGAAAAGGGATGCGTATTGCGTATTTATGATTGCTTGCTTTTAAATTATCAGAGTGCAGATGAGTTTCAGCTAATTGATGATTTCATGGAGGGTGAGCATATGTAACACAAGGCTATAGGCTATCTTTGCATTATTGCATAATTGCACTAAATCAAATTTGCAGAAACAGGAAGCAAGTAATTTTTGAGCTCATGGGAATGTTAAAAACTTAAAGACTGAGTTTTATTTTATGTAAAACATTATGTTTGGAACGCTGGTGTTTGTATGCATTCATTGCGTTCCAACTTATGGACATACGGATCTAAGGACATGATTGCAGTTTTATTACTGAACAATCGCATAGGTTTAGGTTTTGGGTGGTTAATTCTTGTTCTCTGAATGAGCTTAAAATAAACTTTGTATATATTTTACTCATACTCGTAAAACAAGACTGTCCTTTCTGAAAGTACTGTTGAGAAAAAAACGGTAACTGTAATGGCAGAGCAATTTACGATGCTACCTCAGCTCTTCTAGTCCCTGTGCTATATTATCCGGAATCTTTAATGTACGGAGAACAGAATGGGATTTTTAAAAGTGGTCTTTTACTTAAAAGCTTGTAAATGCATAGTCTTAACCAGTCGAACACCTGCCCACCAGCCAAAAAATACAGCTCAGTATCGGAATCGGAATCCTTGCGTCGTTGCATTGTTATCAGAACCTTGAAACAATGAAAAGCAAACAAATTGTGTTGGTGTTACTTTGTGTCGTCATTTGTATCCTTGAAGGTAATGTCAACTTTCATTTCAACTCCATACACTGTCTAAATATTCTTTCAAACATGAAACGCTATATTTCAATATTTTCAATTTAGGGACCGAAGCGTCATCAATACCATTCAAAGGGCACTATAAACCTTTGAAAAGTCCTATGCGAAACTGTGGCCCCGATGAGAAACAAGACTGGGTGATTGCTGATCCTGAGGATTGCAAATCCTATTTTGCATGCAATGGAAATTTTTACATACGAAGACACTGTCCACCATCTCTGTATTTTGACAGAGGGACTAATCAATGCACTTATCCAGAACAGTCGGACTGCTTAGCAATGTAATAGCTGTACAAGAATTACTTTCGAGCCTCCAACATTTAGAGCGTGTGTGAAACATAGTTTTATACAAAAAAATGACAGTATGTATTTATTTTCATACACTATAATATTAACTCTGAATCCAGAATACACAGGATTACAAACAGCCAAGCATGTTAAAATCCCAGCCAGATCAGATTATCAATCAGAAATGGCAATTAATCCAGTGTTCACCAGATCAGACATTTAGTACGAAATACACTTTGAGAATTAGAAGCGACAAGGTTCATACGTTTAAATAAAGATAAATAATTTTCTAAAAATATATGAAACCCAGAATTGGAGTAAGTACGAAAGTACGACTAATTACAACACAAGTTGGATAAATCCATCAATCAAAACATCGAATGCAAAATGCAACTCAAAAAACTTAAGTCTTGATTTCACTCCATAATTTAAAAATACCTACAACTATCTTTTCTTGAATCCGTATTTCTTTCTCTCGTAGAAAAGGTCTGTTTTGGAGCTCCCAAGATTCACAATTTTCGGGCAACCATCTCTCTGAAATATCACAAGACGCCATCCATATTAATAAAATTGAAAAAATACAACAACGAGAAACTTTGTGCGTCTGTATAAAACTATCTTACATCTTTCTCTTGAATAGTGCACTCTTTGCAGTAATACGCATCCGAAACTCCGGGTCCTCCGCAGATAACGCACCGACCTTGATACGAGCCGTAATTACACTCATCGCAAATTCTAACAAGCGTGCAGGGCTTCACGTACGAGTCACAAATCACGCATTTCCCGTCACACTTCTCGCACAACCTGCCAATAGCTGCAAATAAAACAAACTGGTGTCACACAAGATACAAAATGCAAATCACTTCAAAATCAGAAATATACAACTTGAGAACTTGATGTTCAAAAAAACAAAACAGAGATAACTTACCCACTCCAGGTTGTTTGCGACAGAAAATCAAATCTGGATGATGCTTAGCCATTTTGCCACACCTACTTAGCGCTGAAAAGCACTATAAACTTCTTTAAAATATCAAGTTGTTTTCACGGAATTTCAAATACAAACAAACAATTCAGGAAACTAAAAAGACGTGCTTGGAAAGCGGCTTTTGAAATAACGCGCTCTTTTGAAGACTCAATGACAACTTGTATTACAAATCATAACACTCCCTACAGCCGAGCCGATTGCCGATTATTTGTACAGATTCATCAGCACTGGAATGTCAAATTTTTAATTTTTCAACTCGAACTTCAGTGAACTTTAAAAGATTGCAACATTCCATCTAACATTTCCAATTTTGTAGTAATTATATTTATATAATAGATGCCCTTGTAACTTATAATTCCTCAGTGGGCGGACAAAGGTTAGAACAGATTTTAATTTTTTTGAACCTAATTAAATGGGTTAGCTAGCTAAAGAGTTATGTAATTGATTATTTATTTTTACTTACAGTGAATGAAGGGTGGAAACTACTGGAAAAAGGAGGATTAGTGTGGTAGAAAAAGGTGAGAATGGACCCTGAAGAGATGGATAGTCGGGAAGGGACTCTTCAAAGGGTTCGCTCAAGAAGTCACAATCGTGAAGTTATTTCTAAAAAGTCTGGAATGTCACAAGGACGGTTGCCCCAGTTGTCTGTGATTTCAACCCTGTGTTATGCTTCGCTATTTCTTACTCTACTGCTGGTCTCCGGAACAAACGCGAAGAGATCCCACACGAAAATTTATGAGAATATCGAAGGATCTAATGCTTGTTTCAAAAGAGTTAATGGGACTCAGGAAATTGGATGCTCTTGTAAGGTTTCATTAATAAAAAATAATTATTTAAAATAAAGGTAAAGTGGTAAAAATGCATTTTCGTTATTTTCAGCGTCTCCTTCAGGGGACGTGGGAGTGATTCACGTCGTGAATGACGCATCATCTTTGGCTTGGGTGGTTGAGAAAGGTCCTCACAGTCCGTATGTTCCTGCAATGTACCCAGAGTATTTCAATCCAGAGGTTATGAAGAAGTTGAAGGATTCCGGGAGAGTAGCTGGCATTGTTCTTTTGAACAGTTCCAGGGAGAATTTGACTGAATTTTCTACCGACTTGAAATGTCCAAATCAGCAGTTCGGTATGGGTTCACTGTTTTATTGATGAGGCGGAGGAGCTGATAATAATAATTATTGAAATTTCATACTTTATTCTTTATTTTTACGGCCTAGGCGTGCAAGCTTCAGGAAATTGCCAGTGGAATAAACCTGGGTCAGGGCTTCTGTTCGAAAATTTCGAATTTCCAATATTTTTCGTTCGGGATGAAGATAATGTTGCGGAAATTGTAAACTGCTACGAGAAGTTTAATAAGCCTAATGAAGACGAAAGTCCTAGGGACTGGCCGTTGTGTGCGATTCAACTGCAAGCGTTCATGTTTGCCGCAGTAGACACGCCTACTTGTATGAGAAGGAGCGACAGAATTTCATTTTCTCAGACAGCCGGAAAAGTATGTGATCCTTTAGGAGATAAAAATGTCTGGGCGACCCTTTACCCTACAAATCAGTCGGAACCATACAGTGATGAAGGGTTTGTCCTATATCTTTAAGTAGTCTTTTACTAATAATTACTGTCAGTTTATTTGGGTATTTACTGCTTGTATTTTCCAGATCTGTAGTTGTCATTGCTGCGAAATTGGACGCTGCTTCAATGTTTGACATGTTAGTACCTGGAGCAGATACAGCAGTAACTGGCTTTGTGACTCTTTTGGCTTGCCTCAAACAACTTTCAGAGCTGAAAGACATGCTGATACAGTCTGGACAGGTTAATTTTGTTTGTTTTTGACTGCAAAAGACTCAGCATGAAATAAACAAATTGTGACCGTCAACTATTGTGGTTTATCTTTTCAGATCAAGAATGTTTACTTCGTTGTTTTTCAAGGAGAGTCTTTTGGATACATTGGATCGAGTAGAATGGTATACGACATGCAACAAGGGAATTTCCCCACTGGAATCATCGCTGGTATGAGTAGAACATAACTACTTTAATAAGAATTTCGTAACATTACTTTATGCATTATACATTGATAAAGTTGTTCGTATTGTTTTGGTGCCACAGATGACAAAGATGTACCTGCTCAGCTTAATTTGACCCATATTAAGTATTTTATAGAAATTGGTCAAGTAGCGTTAAGCAATGAAAATGATGCTTACTTCATTCATGAAGCAAATCCATCCAACATCTCCAATGTGGCTAAAACATTAATTCAAGAAGCAAGCACTGTTAGTTTGACTGTTAAAGAAATAGACCAATCGTCCTCAGCAGGTTTGCCACCTGCGTCACTTCAATCTTTTTTAAAGGAAAGGCCAAACCTACCTGGAATGATTATCACCAATCACGAAAAGGATTTCAAGAACAAGTATGTTAAAACATCGTTAACAAACCAAAACGAATCCTTGTATTATACGTTAAAATATTTTAACAGATTCTACAATAGCATATTCGATGATGCAGCTCAGCTGCACTATGAGTACAAAAATGTGACACCTTCATCCATTCAATCAAAAATATCTCAGCTGGCGGCTGCTATTTCAAATTCAGTAATCAAATTGATTAATCCATCAGATAAATCTACAAAAGTTGAACCTGATCCTAAATTGGTAAGGAACAATATTTACGACCCTTTCAACCGGATCTATAATATTGAAAACTGACTGGAAATTGGAAAATTATAGGTGGACGAATTATTGTATTGCTACTTGAAATCAGCAAATTGCACTATGTTCCACACAATTGCTCCAAGCTTAGAACGCCCAAACAGCCCATTGGATCTTTATGTCGGAGTTCACCTTAATACTCAAATAGTAACTCAGTACACCAACAGTTTAATGGTATATTTTCAAGGAACAAATCTGACTAACATCACTTCGAAAGAAGAATGTAAATCAGACAAAAAGGTATAGTATTATGATACATCATATTATGTTCATTTCTGTTGTTTTTGCATTTGAATATTATTTACGTTTCGAATTTCTGCAAATTGAATTGTTTTATAGACGGTGACTTACTACTGGTTGAATGACAACTGCTTCGAGACTACCGTAAATTCCAGTGATGCAACCAGCCCAGCATTTGTCATTGAAAATTACGATTGGAAATCCGGAAATTACTCCACGTGGGCTGAAAGTGTATGGACGAAGCTGTCGGCACGCATCTTTCTGAAGCCTTCCCGTCTACATGAAATTCTAACTCTTGTATCTGGAATCACACTCTTTTCCATTAGCTTTGTGATCGTAGGATTGGTCAACAGTAAAGCTGACATTATCTTCCCAAGCAGGTATGCTGAGTACTTACCTGTTCCTCCGTCCGATTAAATTAATAAATACCACTAGCTGCGACAGACAACTCATATGCTTTTAAAAAATGCCAAAGTGTTCCGTTCGGTGCTAGTTCGGCGTAGTTTTCGAAGCATGACAAGACATATTTCTAAAAATAAGTATTTATCAGAAATGAATTTGGCAATTCAGTAGAATGTGATGATTAAGACTGACATTATCGGTCCTACAAGGACTTACAGGGAACCTGCCTCGTGAACTACGTCGATTTGGATTTGGACTAATTGAATGACTTTACCTCTCTTAGGCCGACTGGACTGGCTTGCTAGGGATTACTAGCAAATCAGATAGCGATGGTTAATCTAGAAGAGCAGTCATCAGTTCCGGAGCCAGTACATCTTTAAACTCCTTGGACTTTGAGTTCGTCGAGTCCTCCGTGGTGACTCAGAGAAGTCAGTAAACTTAATTAGTTTTTTCCTGTAACCTGAGACATCCTGAGAACTAATTATGTCCAGTGCTATGTCTACTGATCTCGTAAGTGTAGATAGAACTGTAAATGATTATGAAGATTCGATTTTACGGTGATGACTTTAACCATTGGTGTCTGATTTGCGTAATCCCAGTAATTAAGTAACTAACATAACTTGGACACATTGTTCTCTTATGAACTTAAAACTAACTGTCGACTCTGCTTTCTATCGCTTTTAATTTATTTGGTGTGATGTTTCACTTCTACTTTATATCTAATATTGTCTAAGTCAGTTTCTTATTTAACTGTACGGTTCGTGTAATGAATTTTCAAGAGTTATTTGCATTAAGTAATGTATGAAACAATTTCACTTGATCATTTGTAATAAAACATTGATACTATAACCTCCCGCAACAGAAATCTTCATGTCATAAATATGTCGTTAATTATTATCATCCATAGAGTTCAGTGTGGCACAAATCACTCATTGCGGTGAAAATAAGGTTCCTCCAAATCTGTACAGATCGTTCAATATTAGTACTAGCATTGCCATTATTTTATTCAATGAACTAAATAATAACATTACTAAATTAATTACATATTAATTTGTTAGAACTAAACTTTAAAGAAATCAGACTTTAATATCCTTCTGTTACAAACACATTGGAATAGTTTCAAATTATGAACCATAAGAATCCCCCATTGCATAATACAGTAATCCCCAAGCAGCTATATAAGAATCAAACAAGCCCAGTTCCACTAATGATGAAATTTTTATTTTATATATACAACGACAACACGACCAAAACTTTAAGGAAGACGACCCCACGACGCTAGGGACGGTCTTCTCAATAATTTGGTTTGTCAGATAATACAGGTAAAATGAATGTCAGTGTCAAATTATCTAATTCAAGTTGCTAACCAAGCTGGTTACTCTGCTGCTGGTTAGAGGGGTGGTCTTGTTGATTGTGGGCATTACCATTACTACTGCTACTGGGGTCTTGCATTTGCTGAGAAGATGGAGGTCTGGAACAGCAACAAACATTCCGTTTGCATTTGAAAGAATTGGAGATTTAATTAACTAAAAGGAATAAAAAATGAAAATGAAACATTTATGAGCAAAAGATAAGATTAACGAAGACAATAAAGTTATATCAAGACTCAAATAAACCCAACAAACAGATCAGTCAAGAATACAGCTGATAAAAGATGTGATCAGATAGATTACCTGCTTGGTTGAGCCTTTGGCTTAGGCATTTTGTCCAACAAACCTTTAATTTCCTTCTTTTCATCGTATGTCTTACATAAGTCATAATAACTTAAAATATATCTGCTGATCTCCTGTAACTTCTCCATATCCACATTCAAGTCGGCAAACCACGACTTGCAGTCTTTTTGCATCACAACACATGCCATTTGAAGACACGCTAGAAAAGAAACTTTCTGTTAAGCTATTGAATCGAAAGTTTCCTCGTTTATAAAACTGCAATCTGTTCTTACCCAAAGCAATTTGATAAGGAGGATATAGAAGACAGCAGTCAGTCTTTAGACTGTCGTTCACCATTCGCCATGCGGTAGGCAGCAATTGCTCCTCGTGTCCAATATCTTGAATGAATTGGGTAAGAGGCCGATATGGCTGATAAACGATAAGACAACAGTCCATATTTTCTAACAAGTAAAATTCACACTCCAAAATGTGATTATTCCTGTAAGGGAAGTCCTGGGTATATGCGTAGTTGAATTTATTTTTTACTGCAATGTGCAAATTCAAAGTTACGAGTCTGAATAACATGACGAATAATGCCTGAATCAATCACGTATAGGAGAACTTACTCGCTTGATGACAAGTAGAAACTAATCTAGAATTAGAAATGACACCAAATTCTTCTACTTTCGATGCCAAGAATACCGCTGTCGGTGCTAGTAAAAGTGGATCCACACATTTCAGAGAATTACGAGCGTAAAATCTTTTGAAGTAAACTATCGCAGTCGAGATAACTTGTTGACGAAGTTTGAGAGATTCCCCAAGCGATTGCATAACTGAAACATCAATAAGTGATTTTCTAATAGAAGCTAAAGTGTTTTACTTGTCACTTATCACAATGACTTACATCCACAGAAGAAGATCAAAATCTTTTGATATTCCTCTTCTGACATCAATCCAAGGTCATGTTGGCGTTCTCTGACCACATCTTGTCTATCAAGGATCCACTGGTGCCTGCAATTCCCCACAGAAAATAAAAACAATCACGTTGAAAGCACTGAAGCATACACGCATTTTGAAACGCATTCGTCCATCTATCACTCAATAACTTACCAATGGGAACTCTGCCAGAAGTTTCCAGCCATGATGACTTCCTACCTTGAAGCGTAAAAGTCCTCCACAACGATAATTTGTTTGTTTACTTATTACTTCATTAAGATCTTAAATAATTTAAAACTTTTAAGCTCGTTAGTTTGTTTACTATCAAACAAGTTCACAACTATAACGGCTGTTTGAAATTCGCTCCAGAATTAAAAAAAGCTTATGGGGCCAAGTGAGACAATTGCCAGAAAAAAACGAGCATCGTCCATACAATGGATCCTACTTGCTGGAGAAGATTATGCATGCCTCTTTTATGAGAATTGTAATACTTTCCTTGGTAAATTCGAATGAGTTGCAGAATTCACATTAATGTATTTCAAAAAGCTCAACACACTTTGTGTCTCATTGCGATTTATTATTATCATCGAAGTTTTGAGTGTACAGGAATTATTGAAGAACTTACAATAAAACTAACAATCATCACAATAAAGGGAATGATATTCTTAACAAGTACATCACATGCATCCACTCGTAGAACGGTACTTGGAATAAATTCAACGTGGTACAATAGCTGTGTTAATAATTTTAAAATTCGATAAGACATTATGGTATTAATGAAAAATAAGCTTATTAAAGAACTGTTTAGAGAGCAAATTCGTGGTATGCTATTACAATATCGGTAGTGACATTTTTGAATCATACATTTTAAAGCAAAACGTATCGACGATATTATTTTAAACACGACTACTATATACTCATACTTTCCTATTCTTAAATTCATTATATTTGCAGATTAAATGCTTCGTTTTAACAGAGATCAATATTGCCTTAATATTAATAATATATTTTGTTGTCGCATGTCAGAGTACGCTATCATAATTGTATGCAAATATTGCCAAATATTATGTTGAATATGGCTAAACGTCAATTATTAAGTCAAAAGTATTGTATTGCGTATTGCATTACTTCATTCGAGTATTTTCATCCTGCTTATCTTGAAGCAACTTTTAAAAAGTTTGTATCTACAGATTATGTGGTAAACGACGACCATTTTAGCATTCAAAATGTTGACAGGTATGTATTACACACTATCATCATCGATATAATGACCACATTATATTATTATTATGATTGAAAACTTACACAGAACAAGAGTACGTATATCAGCCTCAAAAATATTTGTCTTTAAAGGAAGAATTAAGTGAATCTCACTACGTTACGTATACACCTCGTTGGCTATTTCATTGTTAAAGTTAAGTGTTTTAAATGTCTCATTGTTGCGATGAATCACTATTGTCAATCAGCAAATCGTTGCCATCATTGCTGCTTTCTTCTGACTCGTCTGATGACTCATCTAAAAGTTTCCCAATGATACAAAATGTTATTACTCGATTACTCCGTCAATGATGATAGTGTCTCTTATAATCGTGTTACATTTTGCCAACTCACCACCAATATGATGACTGAGACCGTTTCCTGACTCATTTCCGGAGCCCATTGTAGCTAAATTGTCAGACCAATACTTCAACGCAGGTTTCGAGCCATTCGTTTTCATCTTTTTAATCTGCTACAAAGTTAACGCAGAAAATAGCAATGTATTAACTTCATAATTCAATGTTTAATACGACACAACCACTTAAGAAATACAATTTACCTTCGGTGTAGCAGGCTCAGGATTAGATGCATCAAGCATTGGTTGTAAAATCCGTCTCCGCGCATTAATAAACCAGTTGTTGACTTGTAAAAGCGTTAGATTCGTCTGGGCGGCTATTTGTCGCTTCTCATCTTCCGTTGGGTACGGATGCTGTATTACATTAAAAATGAAAACACACTTCTATTACAACCCTATCTTCCAAATATCTCACACACACTCTAAATCCAAAAGTTTGACTTCATAGAGAAGATTAGCTTTTTGGTCTCTCAGCAAATCAAGCACCAGATGTGGTTGTAATCATTAGAAGGAATGAAATGTTTCAAAAGTGAAAAACGATTTGAGCCAAATCAGCACAAATCCCTGGACTTTTTCCAGAGAGCCACACTCACCACGATGTGTTGGAACAGCCAAGATCTCATAATGGAAGTAGCATGTTTGGGAAGAACACCTCGCTTGGGTTTCTTCCGTCCTAAATAGTCTTCTTCCTCCTCTGCCGAACTGGGAGTGGTAGGTGCTGCACATCGGGCGCCCACAAAGAACAAACACATTTCATTAGAATACTAAATCCTCACCCACACTTCTCTCTCTAAAACTCATTTTACCATTTTTATATTCCCACTCACTTTGTACAAAAGTATCATGAGAAGAAGACGTCGTAGGACAAGGATTAGAATTGGCACCGATTTGTGAAAGAGGAGTCCCTCCATGAATACCCAGTCCTGTAGGGCTTCCAGAGGAGTGATGACTGCTCCCCGTACTGCTATTCGGATCTGGAGAAGGATTAAGAAGAGCGGGCACCGGGGCTGACGATGAAACCGGGGGAGCTGACTGATGAGATGAGTTGACTGAATTCTGAAGAAAATGTCCCGCGTGTGGATGGCTTTGGTGATGGCCACCACCTCCACCACCACCACCACCACCACCTCCAATGCCATGGTACAATGGAGATACTGAAGGGTCCCCTCCATTCGACGAAGAGTAGCACGACCCTTCAGGACTGACTACAGGCCCCCCACCCCCTCCAGAAGGACTCAATCCTCCTAAACTGACACTTCCAACTCCTCCCGGCCCACTTCCATTATCATAGTAGTCCGAACGAAGCAAATTCTCACTCTGCATTTTCCCCTTGAGACACGTTATGTAGCGAGTGCAAAAGTCCTTGCACAGCTCCTGCACTTTGTCCAGCTCCAGAAGGTGAATTCTCAGAACCTGAATTGCTTTTATCATCTACACACAAAGTACAAAACAAGGTAAGTGATTAATGGAAAACAAACCGTGTGGAAAAGTGACATTTCCTTCCTGTCTTTTCAAAAATCGAATAGTGCGAAGGAACTCGCTGGAACGAAAGGTCTTTTTATTCCTCTCAGGAAAGAGACAAATGTGAGAAACGGGAAAAAATTATGAGAGAAAATCTCGATTCAATGAATTACTCACCAGCCCATCTACTTCAGGATCGTTTGCCAAAAATGGTTTCCTGTCCCTTTCTTGGTGTTGAACAAATGCCTGTGCACAAGATTCATCACATCATCACAAACAAGAAACCAGATCAATAGACTTGAGCCCTTACACACATACTATACTCCCCACTACCACCGCTAGCCATCTCAATAAAGGACAATGACAAGATTACACGATGGAAAAGAGGTCCCATTGAGATTTATCACCAGATAACATCAGCCTACCACCACCACATCTTTAAATTACACAATTACCTCAAGATCCTGGTGAAAACTGTCCGACATGGCACTTTCAGGGGATGTTTGGGTCGCGATCTCACACTTTTCAAATAGCAACGCTAACAGTGGAAATAACGGGTGCCTGTTTAACCATTCAAACAAACAAAGTGTCACTAATAAATCCTCCACACCAAAGTAATTTTCGAGAAGAATCATTCAAAGACATCACTCACTTATACACTGCACGCTTATCCGATTCAAACTGAGCTTGGTCGTGATGGTATTGAGAGTCATTTGGGGGAACAATTGGCTGCGAAGCTGACAATCCGCCAAGCGCTGCGTCCACAGCTGCTGCAGCGTTTGTCGTGGTCATGTGGTCATACCCTGGAGTCACCATTCCTCTGTCACCACCACCAGTACGCTCTTTCATCCTTTTCCTACTTCCGCTATTCCTTTTGATCCGCATTCAACGACTGTCCAATGTCACTTCGTTTTATGCTTTCTCCTCCAACTTGCACAGCCATTCCTTCAATAAGTCTTCCTTATTTGACGTCAAAAGACGGCCAAGTCTTTACTCCTCTCCCTCTGTAATCGCAAACAACAGACGCAGAACATTAGACATCGCACACTTCATTCACAAACGTATTTAACTTCACTTCATGTCATTTAAAACTATATTATATATATTATGTGTATTTCCTACTGCCTTCAGACTTAACATCCCTTTCTTCAAAAGGATATTGCACGAATTCTCACCAGAATTCTTTACATGTTCCCATCATAAAGAAAATGAAGTCTTGAAACCCCTTCTTTTTACGTATGCATGCACGAACTGCATTATAAAAGTGTAATGCGAAGTGGATGAACTTTTGAAGGAGCAAGACTAACTGAAAGCAGGAGAGACACGTTGTGTAAAGAAAGTTATCAGAGCATCAAAGAACACTCGCTCGCGACTTGGGAAAAAGGTTAAGGAAACTTGGAACTTCATCATGGGGAAAGCTACGTACACCTATATAAGATATAGTCTTCTTGGCAATGGCAGTTAAATTCCAAATTAGACAGACCAGGACAAACTCTCGATCGCAGTCATCCATCCAACTCAAAATGTACAGAATGTCTTCAATTACAACGCATGGGAAAAACTGTCTTTTGTGCCCGTAGAGAAACTAGAAGCGTTGCACAGCAAAGTTGAATATACTCGTGTGCCTGTGTGCATCCCAAAGGAATGCAGATTTTGTTTGACTTGACTCAGTTTAAACATCTTATCTTGATTCCTACTCTATTGTAAAACAGATTGGCGATATGGGAACACTTGTCTTCTTGTTTGTGTCAGTCTCAACAAGAACAATCGGATGGATTTCATGGATGACTGACTTCAGGGTAAATTGTACTGTTTGTGTAGAGAGAAAGCAAGAACGGGAACCCTACCCGGAGGACCCATTTAATCTCTTCTACTTTCACTCCTTCATATGCATGTCAAATTGCGACGCTACCCACCACCACCAACACCAACCACTTTTAGGTGAAACGGTGAAACTAGCAAAGGTACTACGGACATGGGCAAAAGTAACTCTGTCTATATTATACAGTCCCTGAATAGTTTAAAATGTCCACAAGCATTTTCTCAGCGTGCTCAGTACTTTAAATGATTCTTTTTAATCTTATCTAGAACTTCCATACTTCTCCTCCTAGTCCTCCTACTTAATAACTTTTCCAGGAGTGCGTGGAATTAACTTTTTAACCGCGTTGGATTGGTTAAAACGGAGATTACTTGAGATGATGCGTTTTCATCAATTTCTGGGAAAACTCACCTCTCTTTGTCATTAATTACCAAGTTGAAACTTTGTTGAAACTCACTCAGTCATCTATTCCACAAGGCCACAAGAGACAGCTCTCTCTCATTTCTCTCTGCATCAACGAAAGAAGAATATATATCCTTTCTCCACATTATTATTTGACAAGGAGACAATCTATTTTATCTCTCGAGTAGCAAAAGTAGCCGTAAGACGCATCTCTCTCTATACATACATACACATACAAGTTTCAAACAGTCTGAGGCAATTTTATCCACGATGCAACTTGAAGCTCTGGTATAAATTGAAGACCTATCTCTTTAAATAATCCATGACATTATCCTACATCCTACACTTCCACACATATACACACTTTCCGTTCGTGGTTCGACTCATAAAAATAAATAACTGGTGAGAAGAGTAAAAGTTTAAAAGATGTTTTTTAAATCCTCCATTAAATAAACTTTCATCTGTTTCCATCTTTAGTCGAACAAATCCAAAGACTAAGTATATTGAGTCGAGAAGAGTTTAAGAGGACAACCTACTTCAATCTAATACGAACAAGCTGGGAGCTCACATCCAATATGGTCTCTCCCATCCCAGCAGCACGTAAAGTTTATTCATTGTATCGAAATAGTTGGTAAAACTTGTCCCATTCTATCAATCCATGTCTTCTTCAATTCCTTCGGAATTGTTACACAATGATCATCATTTTCATTCCCAAGAATGATCAAGAACGAAGAAAGACAGTCAGTGTCAGTTAGTCCTCAGTCCCACACCAAGGATCGACCAAGGAGCGTCTCTCTTACTCTCTCCCTGTTCAACTGTTCATTCGTATTTTCTATTTTCCTGTATATGTTCCACAGGAGAAAAAGGAAGATTGAGTCTTCCGTCTTTATTGAAGGGAGTGAAACAAGAAGTTTTCAGAGAGAAAGCAATACAATTTAATACTACGATGAGAACATGTTATTCTACTTCTAACTCGGGTGTTTTGTTACCCGGTATCGAAGAAAATGCCATGATTTGCTATTCGAGACGAGAGAGGAGGAGAAGGAAGACGAGAGTGTGTGTGAATGAAAGGTGTCTTTCTCCCCATCATCCTATTGTTCCTCGGGTTGATCAATACCATCTCAATAGGCCATTGGGACTCCCTTTCCCCTTTTTCTTTAACTGCTTTCTCTCACACGAGGATGTCTTCAAGATATACTCATTCGTATATACTCACGACCCACAACACGACTTTTACCTTTTTACTCTCCTCCAAACCCTTTTTAAAGGATGATACAAACAGGTTAAAAAGAAGAAAGACGATTCCACTGGTGGTGGTGGTGTCATCTCCTTCCTTTTATATTCTCATACCCTTCTTATCACAAATTGAAAAGTCAAAATATCACCGGAAGAAATTCTACACTCCTCATCCGCCCCTCTCACTCAATACTAAAACTTCCTTCTTAAACCAATTCTCTGTCTCTCTCTCTCTCTCTGTTAGTGCGCATTCAGCATTCCGCTCTCTTAATATTAAGACTTTCACTTGAAACGAGTAATTCGTTCCTGAAAAATAACAAATTATACTTCTCATCTTACTCACTTTAGTGTCAAACTGTCTCAACTGTGCATGCAACAAAATACCATCTAACTTTCTAACACTCAAAGTAGATCAAAATAAAAACTAAGTTGTTGCACATTCTACATTACCATAAAAAGAGAAGACAATGAAGAAGTTTATTTCTTAATAAGATAAGTGCACAGTCCCATGAAAATTGATCTCCTGGAGTGTCGCGAAGGGCTTCATCGATATCAACAAATTCTGTCAACTGATGCCCAATAAACTCTTTAACCAATAGGTATGCCCTTTGCATTATTGAAATCTAATTTTCTCATATGGTAATGGCATAATGGCTTTTCAACGTGATGAAAAAATTTCACATGACACCTTTCTCTTCCACATTAACATCAGGGTGGCGTGTAAAAGTGGGATGTCCTAATTTTTTCCTTTATTCAATATTGACTCACGTTGCTTTTCTTCCATCTCTTAAATTCAATAGTCTCTCTTGTCTAGCCAGCAGAAAACAACGTTTAATTTTTTAAAAGCTCCATTAGGCATTATTACTCGGTATTGGTTTGAAAGTTTGAATGTCACAACAATTTGTACCGAAGAAAGTTCGCTTAGTAAAAATGAGTATGAAGTGCGGAGGAAACTTAAAAGACTTAACTCACCCAAGCTGGCAAAGAAATTGATGAGACAGTAAAACACTACAACAGATTGTTACAAAGGCAGAAAAACCTACGTAGTAATAGGAACACATGCTTGCCCAGCGTATAACGTATATATTTGTTTTCAGTGCATTAGAAAACCAAGGTGTGAGACAGGAAGTGAAAGAAGGAAGTTGTTTATTCCTTTACTCTCATGAGAGTTGTTAGTCACTACCACCTTCAAATCCAAAGAGCTACAATCAACCTGAACACAACGGCAATTCTAAAGCAAAAGCTATATATTCTCTTTGATCAATCAACATCATAAAGGGTAGAAAGTGACGTGGTGGTGAAAGCAGTCCACATGGGAAGGTTGCAGTCATCCATGAAGTGTATGTAAGACGAGCAAGAGATTGGGTTCCCATCAGGAGGAACTTCTGTCCAATCTATCCACACACACAACATCTGAACATTCTGAACATACGGACGACCGTTGTTCATCATCTCGCCTTTTGTCACTACCGAATTCTGCGAACATTTGTCATCTCATCTCTCCCCTTCTTCACTCACACTCCGATTACACAACTACTTACTTGACATTGACAACCGGAACAAATATCCTCATCTCTCTCTCTAATCTCCTGACATCACCACCAACATTCCCAAAGTAAAACCACTTGACATGTAAATAACTACTTGAAAAGTTTGAATGAAATCAAAACTTGTGGACATTTCCAATCTCCTTTCTTGTCACAGTCTCCTTACACAATCTGTCAAAGTGTCATCAGCAGACTCTTATGAACTACATGAACAAAGTCATACGGTTTGTTAAGACTTAACCAACTCTCTAGATTCCTACTCATCAACATGGCAGCCCACACAACTTTTAAATCTCAAAGTGTCAATCTTTTGCTCTTTTGAGCATGAAACAAAATCTAATTACTTTCGCTTTCTCTCTCTCTTTCGTCCCTCTCGTCTCTCCATCTTAACTGTTAACTGGTTTTATGGAAAACAACCTGACAACTGGGAAAATTACTAATTCAACTACCTATTCGTGTTTTATACAAATCCTCAGTCAGATTAATTTAATTCTTTGTGCTGTTTTAGTTTAAGCCAGACGAATTCATTCTTCTGTACAACCGGACTTATTTACAACTTAATGAAGTAGTTGGACTGGAATTGGGAAATGGAAATAGTGAATGGATATTTTTACTGTTCTTTTGCTGATTGCCTTTCTCGTACACAGGGAGAAAGGACAGCAGCACCGAAATATCATGGGAATGAGTAGCAGAGTGACACACGCCGAAACCAACATGAAGTTAGTTTCCGTTGATTGAGAAATAAATGACAGGTAGGGTAACGGAATAAGTTGTTTTGTGAGTTGTGTAGTGAAAAGTTAGATTGGTCCAACACTACCAGAGTGAAGAAATGACATGTCATTTGGCAGTTAAGACACAACATCAACTATCAACTACTAACTCTGTCTGTTAGCTTCAATCATTGATAACTTCATACACAAAGAAAGTCACAAAAATTAGCCGACGGAAAAAACAAGCATCTCCCAAGACCTTTCGTAGTTCTTATATATACTTTCGTACACTTGTACTGTACACTCTTTCTTATATTCACCTTTATTTAGTGGAAGTGTACTAATACAACTCACACACACATATTTGAATCCATCTGGTACCCCTTCAAAATGTATCCTAAGAATAGCAAGTAGTCCGGAAAGAGAAAAAATGTGCTGATAGGTGGAAAACCATGTCGCACAGAGGAGAGTAACTATTAAATACATTTATTATTGTCTCGTCGTTCTAGAAATCTGGACACACACACATTTTGTCAGCCTCCTTCAGCACATTCCTCTTTACTCTTTGACACAATCTGTCTTTACTCAACTTCCTTCCGTCCTTAAAGAATAAAAGATAGAGAAAGAAATCAACATTCAAGAGACAAGACAAGACGCCTCGACTCGTGACAAAAGGCACGAGAGAGAGAAGTAGAAAGAAGAAGCTTTAGCGTCTTTCAACTTTTCGGGACAAATGCATGTGATGAGGTAGAAAATCCGTCATTATCATAATTTTTCACTTTCTCCCGTTTCATTCAAAGCACATCCACACCCAATCTGACAAAGTAGACTACTTACATGCATCCCAAGTATCATTCTCTCTTTCCTTCTGTCAACAATGTCTCACAAATCTCCACACTGACACGTTGTCCATGATATACCAAAATGCTTCTTCTATCTACTTGCATGTCTCATACCCATTCGGCACAACCGTGGTTTTACGTAATTCCTCTTAGTATGCGAAAATTCTACTTCTCCCTTATCCCTCTTTCTCAGAGACAATTTAAAACAAGATGGATAATAAAAGATCCCATGCATGCATGACATACACCTGAGAGACTTACTAAATAAGAAGAGATGATGGAGTGTAGCAACAGAGATGGTGACGCTTTGCCCCAACTTGTCCGTACTATGTGAGACTTGAGACTGCAGAGCACGGGTACAGATACTCTTCCCTACTGGCTGCTGGACAAATCCTTCTTCTTCCCACACCTACACAAGTACAGCAAGCCGGTACTTTTCTCCAGTACAACTTTTCTTCAGCTCGATCAGAAGACAACTGAACAACCCAGCCTAGTTCCAAAGTTATTTTATCCCCTCGGATGGATGGATGGATGCCTGAGCGTGCTCGATTCCAATTTCACAACCGATAAAACTCAAAACATTCCTCCGTATATATTCCATTCTAAACAGTCTTCTTTCTCTCTTGCTTTCTCTCTCTCTCACCTTCTTTCCCTTCCTTCTGATACTTAAAGAAGTGGACAAGTCACTTCTCCGATTGTCAGTTGTCTCAAATAATCCCTCTAGTCTTACTAACCTCAACAAAACCCACGGAGCAATATATAACTTTATACTTACGGAGTACACACACATACACACACATGTACATATGAGAGAGCAGAAGATCGTTCTCCCGATTCAGTAGTTAGAATGTCGTCGTAAAAACCATAAAAGGGACATTGTGGATGGACTCAGGTGGCCCCTATGACGGTAATTAGCGTGCCAAAAGACATCCGCGGATGTCCCATTATGACCAACTCTAATTGCTTCGCTGTGGTTATCCAAATCCTCTCTCTCTCTCTTTTACTCGCCTTATCATCCCTCCACAATGGACAGTCCACGAAACGACTCCCTCTTTTCAAACAACATCTCCCTTCTTCTCTATAATCATCTTTGGAAAACCGACTACCACCTCACTGATCATCCCTAATTCCTACTCCTTGACCACAGTAAAAACTCCAGAGGCACAGACTAACCGACACACAGACAACGAACATACATTTATACCTTCAATAACAAGACCCTCGTCGTCTCAGTATCAAAACCTTTTCTTTTTCCGTGCAATAAAAAGCATAAAAATACTCGTTCATTCAAAGCTTAGACTGTCTCAAAGTACGAGCATCATCCGTATCACACTCAGACCCAAATGGCTTATTCACTTCTCAAAACTTCTCTAAATTACCCTTCTTCGTCTTTTGCTATGGGATAACTTTGTTCAATCCGATCCTCTCAATTACACCAAGTTTACCTACCAACTAACAAACACACCACATTTTTCATGGAACTGCTGACCTGACTTACACAGACACAAACATACACATAAACTATTGGTCCATGATCCTCAATCGTTATTATCATAGGACCGATACCTAAGTACCACAACATTTTGTAAATTGAAAAGACAAAAAGAAAAATGCATCTTTGATTTTTTTATTTTTTCAACAGTTATTATGTCCCAAATCAACACCGCTAATTTCCTGACACGCACTCCCTTTGAAGGCACTTTGAGTTTTCGAAAGATGTGCACCAGAAATCATCACATTTTACACGGTTGGCTGCGTGTATAACAAGGTGTAAAGGCAGCAGCAGGGTGATCCCCAAATCTTCGTAAGAAAAACTTGCATGCATGCTCGAGAGTATTAGACGATGATGGCCGTCAATCAAAAGTGTTCAAAGAAGGAACACAGGTAGGCAGATCATTCTTTAACAAAACAAGTACCTGAGACAGTACATAACTTATTAGTTGGCGTATGTTCTGCGAACGGGATGGCAAAGTGTAGCCAAATGCCAGCCTACCTGTACAAAAATTAACCGGCCGTTTATCTTTTATTGCTCCACGGGACCATTAAAACCTGCCCTTTTCTATCGACTTGGAAAGCTAACGCCATCCGAGAAGGCATGTGAAGTAAGTACATGTGAGTGTATACACTCCTGCATGCCTTCTACTTCTTCTTCTTCGTGGAATATAATGAACCTATCCAGTATCAAAGTGTAGAGTATCCAGTAGCAAACAGTTGAGATATTCACTGGACTGGCACCTTCACCCGTACTTCGTACATGGACACTAACAGGAGAGTAACTCAATCAGTATTCCTCTCAGATGTCAAAATACAATTAAGATTCAATCAATCCAATTAAGTTGGAATAAAAAGTGCTATAATCATGGGTCGTAATTACCTTCTCCCCAACTCATTCTTGCGCGTTTACTTTATAGCTCTAAGGATGAGAAAAGTAAGTGGCAAAGGCAAATTAGATTCCACCAAACTACCACATAACATAATTATCTTAATTGTATAAAGTATCACTAACTTTTACCCTTTCTCCATTTCTGCTTATAATAAACTTGTTCCTCTCCCCTGCACACATACACACACAATATATACCCGTTTACAAACTCACAGCATCCGCCGCATCCCATAAAGACTTCTCTCTCACTAGCCAAACCAAGATGAAGACTAGTAGTGCGAATTAAAAAGTAATTGTGCCCAGATTTTAATTTCAGATTTGAGCTAATCTCATCCAACTTTATGTCATACTTAGTTTCCGAAAGAAGACTAATTAAAACAACATGGCTCACCCGGACTCTTCTTCTCCACAGATGAGGAAAAGTCTATAAAATTAAACTGCTCTTCCACTTGCACTTCGACATCCTCGCTGCTGTTTCAATTTCTTTCCTCATTTTTTCCTTCGCGAAGATGGTAAATGGTAAACCAAAGTCTGTGCAAGTGCCCATTTGTATTATAATAACGACCAACAGCGCACACCACCTTCTTTCCACACAGGGTGGATCCTATGGGACTTACAAGATTGCCTATCATGCAGAATAAGAATGCACCCTCTGGCAAAGTTACCCGGGTGGGTAGTAGGAAGCGGGTACTACTTCTCCGGGAATGCAATATATATCGCATACAACTAAAAGTCAACCCTCATGAAGTCACACTGTTTCTAACTTATTTCTTCTCTCCATCCAACTCCATGGCTCTTCAGGGAGGGATGAATTCAGGACTCTCTGATTTTCCCCATTAAGACTTCACAAGAACATGAACTGCATCGGAGATCAAACTCCAAGTGGCTCTGTGACTCGGTCTCAACTCATCTTTAACTGCGGACCGAGTATGAAATATTACCAAAAATATTAATCAATTACGAAAGTGTTGAGACTTGAGACACACGAATCTGCAATCACCTTTATTAATACCCCTACGATGTGTGTAATAAAGCTTCCTTGATGCAAAGAAAGCTTCAGCTTTCCTTCCCATTTCTAATCTAATGTCGCAAACAACTTTCATCACAGCAGAAGCAGCCTATAAAACCTATCCCAACTTCATTAAACTTTACTCAACCGCAGCCACCACCACTATCACATTTGCCTTCTAATTCCTTTTTTAGAAAAATCAAATGATGTAGCAGAGCTGAGAGGTACAAACTGGTGCTACCGGAGGAGTGCTGGGTCGGCTGTAATGATAGAGGGAGGTTTGCAGACCATACAACACAACTCTCAGTAACTGTAACGGTTGGTGTGCAGTGCGTCAATACCGTCAGAACCGTTCCCTCAGCTGAGACATGCAAATTCCCCATCAGACTGTATCAGGGAGATCAGAAACGCCATAACGGCCATAAAGATGCAATTATAATAAAGGCTGGAGGACTGTCTCCTCAAATTACTTACCTCCTCTCTAATCACAACTTGAACTTATACGAACACTGTTCTCCTTCAATGAAATGTATCGACGGTTACAATCACATGCATCACTCTATCACAACATAACTCAGAGAGAAAGCTCTCCGTACACACTCTCACACACTTTGCACATACTAACCACTTCACGTACGTACTTTCCCCTGCTACTCTCCACTAACTTTACATGATCATAAATGTGTGATGTGAATTTCAACATAACAGGAAATTAATAATGAGTGTCACACACATGAGACTTTGTATGAGAAGCAATAGTAGCACATGAGAACTATGCAGCATACATTTCCTATTATATACTTTCTCGTGGTGCAGAGACCAAACTTACACACGCAAGTAAAGCTTAAAAGCCTCCTAACGCAGGATTTTGAGTGACAGAGAGTATATATAACTTTAGCTTTACGGTGTTATGAAATGATACGAGCAATGAAAGCTTTTATACTATGTGAGAACACTACAAAAAATACACTTTTTTGCTGAAGATGCACAAACACAGTTCATTCTGAGCTGTCATTACATATAAGCAGGATTATTGTTCCAAATGTTTTAGTCGTATAAAAAATAACACCTCTTACAGCCCGCCTAAGCAGATTTATACCCGGTTGGTCGAACACCAAGTTCCTGTATCCTCAAAACTTTGACAGCTAATGGGTTTTAATCCCTACTTCAAAGGGAGAAACAAGCTGTAGATTAAATAGTGAGTTTATTTTAGTGTGCCGCTATCTTAATTCCTGAAGTTTCCTTCCTTGCAAGCTCTAAATTCATTCGTTTCTGCCATCATCACTTCCACTTCCACCAGCAACCATCATCATCATCACAAGTCCAAACTGATTAGCCATGGAAAATGATTTTGATAAAGTAATCTAAATTTGAATTCCTTTCCGGCATTGTCCTTGGAAAAAGTCATTTGGCTACCAGTGGGAGAGAAATAGAAAGAAATTCATTCCATGCATACATATTCCTACCTACCTTCGCCAACCACTGGTCTTTTGATCATGAAATAAATGATGGAAGTCTGGGAAGTTGTTTCTTCTCTCTCTCTCCCTTCTCTGGACAAATAACTTTGCTTCACAAGCTCACTCTTTATTCTCCGTTCTGATCTCAATAACACAAAAATGTCCATACCTAATTTACTCTGAATAAATTGAGGTAGACGTGTGCATGTGTGAGTATATATATAGAGAGAGAGACCAGAGAGTAGAGTGAGATGATGATGATGATGGAATGAACATAAAAAGGTTTCCCTTCTTGATTTGTTAGAAACATTCTCAACAGAAGAGCAGACCACCCCTATGTGTGGACCTTCATCGACATCCAAGTAATCTTCTTCTTCATCATCATCGCCCTTGTGTCACTCCTCATGAACTTCTCACTTCTTTTCAACAATACGTAATGGAATACAATTGACAGAAAGGCAAACATAAACCTATTTGAAGCCGTGCAAAACATTGAAAATATTTTGTACGAAAATAATCCTCTTTCACAATTCGTAGCTCTGAAGAAATCTTTTGTTCCAATTTTGTATTTCAGCTTTAGAAATGTACATTCTCTCATATTTTTGCTTGGTATGAACTACGTGTTATTTATGGGCGGTTAGAAAAGTTTTTTGGTTATTAATCTTCCTTTCAACCGTGAG